>PVJI01007316.1:0-79029 GCA_004026765.1 Micronycteris hirsuta | reverse complement strand
CGACCCAGAGCACCCCGACCTCTTCTTGCTCACCGACTCCGAGAAAGGTGAGTCCTCAGAACAGCCGGGGCTGCGGGGCTGCGTGTTTGTAACTTTCAGTGAGCCACAGCCCGGTTTTACCTGGGTTTCCACTGCACCGGGGGAAGCTGGGTGTAGTTTATCTCTTGGGAAATGGTTCTGTCACATAGTGTGTGGTAGTGATACCAAAGTCTTTAGTTATCAATTAATATTTATTGGTTACTTGTTTAGTAAGCTTATTTTCTTTGCTGTAGGGGCATAAGCTTGACATTAAAAGTCCAACTAATCCCTAGAGCACTAATAGCCCGGGAGGGAATAGGGGTTTGAGAGCCTGGGCCGCTGTTGCTTTAAAGTCTCGGGGCCCTGCCATGTGCACTGTCCGCGTACACAGTGCCCTTCATCTGTCCTCGGGATTAAATCGTCGTCCTTAGACCGTGAGTGTGGCAGAGGTTTTCCTGTCAGTTGTTTCTAATCCATTACTTTTATCAAATGAATTGCTTATTTGGCTCAAAGCCCTTTCCGAAGAAGTATCATTTTAATTAGAATACTTTGCTTCTGACACAGAGAGACGTTTGTGAATAAAATTTTTGGCCGCTGACCTTGCGAGTCCTGGGAGTGGACGTCAGGAGTCGGAGGGCAGCCGTGTCGCATCCCATAGGCCCCCTGCCCCACTTGTGCGTGTTGAGACCTCAGGCGCTCGTCGGAACAGAGGCCACGACGGAGGGTTGGGGGAGGACGATGCGGCCCCCACGCAGAGCGGGGCACTGCGGCCGCGTGGGTGGGCTTTGAGAACACCATGCCAAGTGAAGGGAGTCCATCAGCTAAAGCCAAGAACCACGTGATTTCACTCGGGGGCGTGTAAAACAAACTTGTGGACACAGGCAGCGTTATGGTGGTTGCCAGAGGGAAGCGGGCGGCAGAGGTAGGGGCTCAAAAGGGCCTAATACAGGTGACAGAAGATGGTTAGGCGTTGGGCGGCGGGCACACAGTGCAACATATGGGTCACGTATCCTAGAAATGTACAGCTGAAACCCGTATGATCCTGTTACCCAGTGTCACCCAGCAAATTCAGTAAAAATAAAACAAGCTGGTATCGACAAAGGAAAGACGAGCAGACGCTCACAGGACGGCTCTTCCCTCCCAACGACTGCCAACATCTGGCGGGCGCCCCGGGGAGCCAGCGAGGAACCCCCCGCCACCCAGAGTCTTCGCCCCCCCGGCGGACACGCTGTGTTGCCGTCTGTGGGCTGTGCGACTCTGGTTCGACCTCTGCATATTCGGAATGTGTCTCATATCAACAGACAGTCTGCTCTTAGGGCACTCTGGTGCTTTAAGTAAAAATGCCATTACTGCCCCACACATACGAACCCAGAGGAACCTAACGATTTTTAGAGATACACTCTACCCCGAACATCACTTCTCTCCCAGTTCACGAACCGCGAAGCGGCAGCTGTCCACGTAAGGGACGTCACGGGGGAAGGTAGCCGAGAGGACTCCGTGTTAGAAACTCCGTGTCGGAGAAAGAGAACTCTGAAACTAAGAACTCGAGGCTTGTTTCATTTTGCTCCTTGGTAGCTGGCAGAATTATCGTATGTGAGAGCCCTTAAGTTTTTATTTCCCCTGTGTTTTTGATAATTTCAGGAAACTCATACAAGTTTCAAGCCGGCAATAGGATGAATGCAATGCTGTGGTTTAAGCACTTGAGTGCCGCCTGCCAAAGTAACAAGCAACAGGTGAGCCCTTCTCCGCACCCTCAGGTAGTCGCCCCTTGGGCAGGTGTGTGTCGGGCTCCAAGGAGAAGTAAGTAGACTGATTTTCTGAACGTGGTGGGCAAGTGCTTTCGTTTTTATTCCCGTTGACAGCATTCAGCAAGACTTGAAGTCAGCATTTCAGGGAGATGGGAGGTAAACAAATGAACAAATAAGAAAATTTCAAATGGTGAAACCTGTATGCGAAAACAAAATAGAATTATGTGGCCCGGCTGGTGTAGCTCAGTGGATTGAGCGCAGGCTGGGAACCAGAGGATCCCGGTTCGATTCCCAGTCGGGGCACATGCCTGGGTTGCGGGCCAGGTCCCCGGTGAGGGCCATGTGAGAGGCAGCCATACATTGTTCTTTCTCCCTCCCTTCTCCTCTCTCTGAAAATAAATAAATAAAATCTTTAAAAAAAAAAAATAGAATTATGTGATGCAGAGTGGAGGGAATAGAGGCAACGCCAAATACATAGGAGTGAGCAGCAACGGTCTCCCTGGGGAGATGGCGTTGGCACTGGTGACAAGAAGGAGCAGCCACATGGAAATCAGGGGGAACGGAGTTGCGGCAGAGGGAACAGAGAGCGCAGAGACCCAGAAGCTGCGGTGAGCTTGAGGTGTGCAGCATAAGGAGACGTCGCCCGTGCTGGCAGAGTGCAACGAGAGGCAAGGGAGTGTGGTTCTGAGGGGGCAAAGGAAGGGGGTGCTCCCAGTTAGTAAAATTCATTCTGATTGATCTCTGTTTGTTCGGTTGACGGCCCAATGTGCGTTTCTGTGGTTGCAGGGAAGCCCAGAACCACTTGGACTTGTTTTTCTTTTACTGAAAAAAGGCTTTCAGCTGCCAGGGAGAATAAATCCATAGTGTTGTGATCCCCAAGCCCTGTTGCAGGCTTAAAGCTGAACCACGAGTTGGCTGAACAGACGTAAAATAAACATAACTACAGTTACGGACATTTCTGTAGACCTTTTTCGACCAGTTTTTAGCTGGATGTATTTAAGAATCATTGGCATAAGACATTGAAATACAGTGCTATCAGTAGCTAATTTTGAATAACGTAATTTCCTATGTAAGTTTATAAAGCCTATAAAAGTGTTTTCCACCCTGCGCAGTCAGGACCCCTTTTATGAGAAAGGAAGCCTCTGAGGCCCAAAGATGCTAAGTGACCAGTCCAAGGTCAAACAGGTGCACAGTGGACCCAAGACACAAACTCTGTCTTCATGCTAAGTGTTGTTGGAGTGGACCGTGTTTGTTTACAGTTTTCACTTCAAATGCACACGGAAGACTAATAGCAGTTTTTGGCGCCATCTTCTGCAGCCTCCATTAAGGCCGTGGGGCAGAAATGACTCTTGCCGTTGTCTAGTTAGTGCCTGGGGCAGAATGAAAGAAACAGACCTTCTTTTGCCTAGACTAATTTTTTTAGGATTCCACTTCATGCTGTACATTTTCTTTAAAGTATTTAGTGTTAAAATATTTAGTATTATTTTAATCTCAGATTTCAAGGTTAACCTGGACAGGGGATGCATACCAGCATAGAGGTTCGGGGTCTTTTACTGTGTTAGTGGACCTGCTTGCTGATCAAGTCGACCGGATGTGTGTAAACGGTGCTTGTTCGTTTCTATACTTGCCAGAATCAAAGTAGTACCGAGTTTATAAATAGAAGCTGTGAGATTGGAGTGTTTAGTAGAAGGCTCTAATGGATCAAACAACGTCTTCAACCACATTCAGGCAGCCTTTGCAGAAATGCAACTTCAGCTCTCACATGGGTTCTTATAACCAGGCCTGAGAGTTTAACTGACACTTTTGAGCATTTGCATTGATTTCTAATTGTTATGATTATATCATCAAATAATTTTTCGTTCAGAAACACATGTAGGGGGTTCTTTTTTTTTTAGCATCTTAGGTTTTCAAACAAAGATCACTGAAGAGCAAGAGCTGTTAAGTTTTTTTTTTTATTCCTCACCTGAGGATATGTTTATTAATTTTAGAGAGAGGGGAAGAGGAGGGGGAGAGAGAGAGGGAAACATCAATGTGAGAGAGAAAATCGATTGGTTGCCTCCCGTGCCCATCCCAGCTGGGGATCCAGCCTGCAGCCTAGACATGTGCCCTGACCAGACATCAAACCCAGACCTTTGGTGTACAGGACGATGCTCCAGCCAACTGAGCTCCCTGGCCAGGGCTGTTAAGCTGCTTTAAAGGCCAAAAATGACCACTGATGTATGAGTATCTCTAACACAGCTATGGAAATTTGGTAGTAAAAACTAAGAGTATTTTTTTTTAACATGGTAAAGTCCTCTTTTAGTCCTTGGCTAGAGAACTCATCAAATAATTTGAAAAAATAAAATAGACTTATGTTTTAAGGAATCGTCGTTGAATTTCAGACGGGCACGAAGTTCCATCGCGTTCGGTGCCGTCTGTAAGCGGCGCGCTGCGTGTGACCTGTTGAGTTCTCGGAGTCATCAGGTGTCTCATCTGGTCGTCTAACCATGAGCTTATTCTTTCACACTTGTTTTCTGATTTCACAAATCTTAGTAATGTTCGCTGTAAAATTATCTGTTCTGGATGTGAAAACTCGCATGTAGGAATTCGCATGCTTACAAATGAGAAAATGAAGGGTGACAAGCTTGTTTGTCTGCAGTCTCACCTACCAAGAGCCGTGCTTCCCCGTTCACTCACTCGGTGACCCTCTGCTGGGCCCCGGGTCAGACGGGAGAGTAAACACCGCCCTCGCCCATCCAGATTGCAGTTCACCAGAGAGTATTTACTGAAGATCCATAAGTGTTTCCAGTACCTTCTAGTACATGCCTTTTTTGAAAAGATATTTTGTGACTATAGGAGGTGGGTGGAGGTGGGAGAGGGTAGAAGGGGGATAAATGGTAATGGAAGAAAGACAAAAAATAAGCTTAAAAAGTTAATTTTTAAAAATAAGGCATTTTGGCCCTGGCTGGTGTGGCTCAGTGGATTGAGCACGGGCTGGGAACCGAAGGGTCCCGGTTCGATTCCCAGTCAGGGCACATGCCTGGGTTGCGGGCCAGGTCCCCGTGAGGGCCATGTGAGAGGCAACCATACATTGCTGTTTCTCTCTCTCTCTTTCTCCCTCCCTTCCCCTCTCTCTAAAAATAAATAAATAAAATCTTAAAAAAAAAAATAAGGCATTTTAAGGGGGTCAGATACGTGGGGACAGGCTCGGTTTGGTAAGCACAGGTGAGCACAGCACGCCCACAGATGACATAGATGGCTTGCTGGGGACCTCGCAGGCACATGGGCCGTTGGCACCCCAAGCAGTTTAATTTTCAAAAAAAGATACTTTAGATTAGAAAGATTTTAATATTTGGGCTTGCTTAAAATGACAAAGAAAGATAAAAAATAGTACTTTGAAAAACAACTTTTAAATGCTGTGAGTTTGTGCGGATGGACCTACAGGGTATGACGCCGAGTGAAATGAGTCAGGCGAAGAAAGACAAACACCGTCTGATCTCACTTACAGGCGGAATCTGAAGATAAACTAACAAAACAGAAGCAGACCCGTAGATATAGAAAACAGAATGATAGTCGCCAAGGAGGAGGGTGCTGGGTGGAAAGGTAAAAGGATGAAGAAGCACAGGTGGGTAGTTGCGGAACAGTCATGGGGAGTGTCGACCGCCGCAGTACGGTAGCTGTGTATGGTGCCGGGCGGGTACTGGACTTACTGGAGCGAGGGGAAAGGAGGGAGAAAAAGGGAGAGAAACATCCATCGGTTGCCTCTCGCACGCCCCCAACCAGGGACCTGGCCGGAAACCCAGGCATGTGCCCTGGCTGGGAATCGAACCAGCGACCTTTTTGTCTGTGAGGTGACGCCCGCTGAGCCACACCAGTCAGGGCACTTCATAACCCACATAAATGTCTAATCATAGGATTGTACAGCTGAGACTAATACAATCTTCAACGTCAGTTGTAATTGAAAAGAGTTTTTAATTCTTTAATAAAAATAAATAAATGTCATCATTCTGTAATGCTTACCATATATTTTACAGGTTCCTACAAACTTGATGACTTTTGAGTAAGGGCCTCAGAAGGAAGAGAGGGGAACTGCCGCCCCCAGGGAGAGCGGGGATCTGCGGGGCGAGCGCCGGCGGAGAGCCAGTCCTGGGCCAGGGCGAGCCCAAGCTCCCGGCGCAGCCCCGGGGGTCCGGAGCCCACACCGCACTGACTTCAGGGAATGAAGCGAGACATTCCCAGGGAACCCACTGGACTCGCAAAACAAACTGCCATGGACCACGCTTCCGATCTCGGGACTGACCTGTGGAAACCACTGCCTTAAAAGAGTGAAAGGAGAACCACCATGCAACACCAAATAGTGTGTGTGAATCTTTTGGCGGTGCTGTGCTTGGAATAGATCATAGCTCATTTGCATTTCTTTTAACTTTGTACTAATTTGGGGGGAGGGGGGAATCGCCTTTTTTAGATACACTTTCAAAAGAAAAACATCCTCCTGATGGGCAACGTCAGGAGCCGGTTTTGAACCAAGGCGCAGAGGTCCTCCCGTGAGCAGGACCCTCTGCCGGCGGCAGCCCCCCTCGCGCCCCCACAGCGAGAGCCCAGGGACCAGAAATGTTGTCGTGTGAGTTGCTGGGACTTTGTCTGGGACTTGGGGAGGGTTTTTGTTTGGTTTTGGATGAGGGAAGATATTTTTAAACACTAAACTTCTGAAATCGAGTGCTGTATGGGGAGCATGGCTTCCTGCAGGAGGTACAAAAGCTGAGTGTTCGCATGCCAGGCATTTTTTTCCAGCGGGCTCCAGAAAACACGGCTGTTCTTAGCTGGCTTTACATGTAGCCTTCTGCATGAATTCGCTGTTGGACACAGGTCCGCCTGGCAGGGATGGAGTCCCCGAGGCTTTACAGCAACGCATCGTCAGTCCACTCGTGTTGTCTCTCCCACCAGCCACAGGCGGTTTTTATCGTCAAGGTGACGAGTTGCTATTTCTTTGACATCATTTTTTGTGCACGATGCCAGTGTTTTTGTTGTTTTTGTTCAGTATGAGATTCAGGATCACATTTGTTTAAAAGACGTTCCACATATGTATGTATGTATTTTATTATAAGACATACAAAATCATTTTAAGAGAGAAAAGCTTGAGAATCTGGGAATTTAAAATATCAAAACTCTCCTCCTTATACAATTTCCCCTTATTGCAAAATGCTTTCCTGAAAACTTCATATATATATATATAGACATATATATATATATATAGACATTTATATATCCCTGCCATGACACCGTATTTTGTCAATAGTTGAGCAGGCACTTTTGTGAGGACTCTTCTATGCAATAATGCATTTAATATCCAAAGTAATGTTGAGTTAAAAAAAAACAAAGATTGAAGGTAAGAAGCCTTGGAGTTTTAACAAAAAATGGCATTTGAACAAAGGTTGTGTGTTATAAACTCATGAGGTATCGTAAGTGTCGGCGCTGGTCCAGAGTGAGACGTGCTTTCTGACTGACATTTTCTAGTAGGCCTCCGTTACTTTGAGCTTCACATAAAATTTCTCACATTTGTATTCTTAGAAAATGTTACACTTTTGTGTCATAAGTATTTCACTCTTGAATCCACAAAATTTAAATAGAAAATATTGCCCACAGAGTAATTAGCTACAAATCTCTCCAAGGGAAGTAGAGAGCTTTCTCCTGAGTGCTAATGAGTTTTTTTTTTAATTTAGATTTCTGTTTCGAAAGGATGTTAAAAGTTCAAGTATTTTTCTCAGGCGGCCCAGTTAGAAATGCCATTATTTCTGGTTTTGTGGGAATGACGTGGGCTGGAGGGGGCACAGTGCAGCCTGTGCCGAGTCCCTTTCCAGTGACCGGCCCCCCGAGCTCAGCCCACGCCCCCCACGCAGAGAGACGCCCTCGCGCCACTGGCAGTATTACTGTGTAGACCTTGCACGTCTTATTTTTGGTTTGCATTTTTTTTTAATTTTCTCAATTTGTTTATTTCTCTGCAGAAACAAGTATTTTTAACAGTGTATATGCTTTTTAAAAAATATTGTGGATGAGAGCCCTGTGGATTTTTCATTCTTACTGTGTGTGTTTGCTGTCGATAAGCTAAAGTAGACACGTCGTGGGTCAGCCGCCGCCGTGGGGACGAGCGCCGGAAGCCAGAGTCCGACGTCGCGCGGTTTTGCCCAAGTGGGGGCCGGATGGGGCGCGTGTGTGATGAGTTCGGCTCCGAACCTCAGCAGGTGCCGGCACGGACCCGGGGCAGTGCTCACGTTCGGCGACGAGTCCGCGCGACGACTTGTCGCTGCCGTTCTTCTGTCTTCAGATTTGTCCGTTCAAAAGATGAGTCATTGCTTTCTGAGATTATTTTAGCATTCGAAGCAAATGGAGACCAGTAACAGAAGTGCATTAAAATAGTGTAGGTGAATCTTTATCTCTAACCCACCAGATGATATCTAATAATAATTCAAGCGAAGAAAGTACGTCACCAAAATATGTTACATGTTTAGATAGGTTATTAGCAGGACAATGAACTTATTTCCCTCTTATTAGGCCCACGCTTTATAATTCATCAGTTGGTGACTCAGAAGCTTGACATTTTCATCCATGTTAAGTTCCTGTGTTTCTCTGCCAACCGGGAAGAGCTCAGAGACGTGATAAAGTAGCTGATCTGTGGGAAGCGCAGTGCCTGGCGCGTCTGTGGCCGGTGTCATAGAGACTGCACCGGCCACACGCCGTGGGGACTCACTCACTCAACAGTTTGACACACAGAGGCTTACTTTTCGTATGAAAATAACATCGGTTTTTAAAATACAAGTACAAAAATAACCGCACAATGACTTCTGGAGCACTGTTTCTGGTTCCGTGCCCCTTCTGTGTTCGGGCTGTGCTTATCATTTTGGAGGGGTTTTTGTTTGTTTGTTTGTTTGTTTTTTACTGTAACCTCTAAAATGTAAGAATTGAAAGAGAACTGATCAAACACACCTTCCTATTCCATTTTCTTCACTGTGTAAATACAGTTTGCGTAAACATGACGGAAAGGGATCCAGACCGTTGGAGCTTGAATGTGTTTTCTCCCCAGGCATGCGCTTCAGTGACGGGTGTTTTTCTGGGTGGAAATGCGGTGGACGGTCGCACCGCCTTCCTCAGTGCAGGCGATCTGCGTGGGTCGTCCGTCCTGCTGTGTGACCAGAGGGAGGGCACTCACAGCCGCAAGGTTTCTGTACGTGGCTTTATTCCCCTCCGGGAAGGTTTGTGAAGGAGCCCGAGGAGCCCTGGTGTGGACGGAAGCAGCCTTTGCAGTGTCTGGTGTCCAGACTCCAGGCCGTTGGACCGGGGCCCTCGAAGAGCAGCCTGGTCTAGTGACCGCTCGGGATTACCGGGCTGCACCTGGCCAAGTGACTTGAGCAGAAGTGTTTTTTCTTTTTTTCCTTTGTTAGGTTAAATCTGTAAGCCATCTGCCTCGACTACCGAAAACAAAACTGCAGGGCATGGTATTCATTGGAAGTCAGTAACAATAGTCGGTTTAGTCCATTGAGTCTTTCAAAGCATGTATCCTCTGCTGACTTTCACCCTGTTTGTTTGAGGCACTTTCCTTTACAGCCAGTTTTTAAAACACCGTGTTATCTTCTGCAAACAAGGGGCACCAGTGTTGCTTAACAGAAGATAACCTTTAATAAAAAATCCTTTGCTGCAAAGGCTTTGGAAGTCACTGGATCCCTGTTTGGACATGCAGACGAGTTTGCCCACGCCGCGGCGGCAGAGTAGCAGCACTGCCCACGCGTGCGCGGTGGTGCAGAGTGCGTGGTGAGGTTGAGGTTTGCCTGGCCTCCTCGGCGACCGCTTGGGGTCTGCTTTCCTGTTCTCTCTGTTCTTCTGTGTTTTTTCTTTCACAGATTCTGCAGCCAGAGTGGTGTTCTGTTTTTTCCTGAGCTTTGACACACACGCACTGTTACTTAATCACATTGATGAACGTTATTTTCCATGTGACGTCCACCTCTTCAAAAGGATCTTGGTACTTTTTGCTTTTGTTCCTGAAAAATGGCTTGTGTGCTAAAGTGACTTTTTTCCTGTTTCGAGGATTCTAGTGAAAGAGATCCGTGTGTGCAAACTCTAAGCCTGTTGAAGGCACTTTCATAACACTGGTACCTCAAGTTGTGGCGTGGGGAGTGTGGTCAGTGCCTTACCCCCCCGAGGACCAATTCCAGGGCACTGAGCCCGACAGTCGTCACTCGCCTCACCCTCTGTTTCGGGTGCGTGCCATCTGTCCCTCTCTCCACCAGCTCGCTCTGTCACAGGGAAAGTCTGCGCAGTCACCTCTAGGTAACTGTTGCGGTCCTCCTTGGTTTTGAGTCTTTTAGATCAGCTCCCTCCCTGCTGCTCTCCTTGCAGGTAGGAGATTAAAAATAAATCCTCCCCCAAATAGCCCTTTTGTTGAGTCGTCTTAAGGACAACTGGGCAGAGCGTCCATCACTCTGAGTTTGTTTTGTCTTGATGTAGTGGTTTTGTTTTGAGCACGCCCTTAGTTATAAGGCCTTTCATAAAACCTCTAGAAGAATATGATAAGGCCAGAAAGGTTCGCTTGGGTTTTATGAGAGCTACTGAAGTCTCGTCTGTTACCAGAGTCCCTTTGGCCCGCAGTGAGATTTAGTTTGGTTCATTCTTATGTCTAAATGAACTCAGAACAAACAGTCACTTAACCTACCTACCAGTGATTGTCTACTGGTGGACATTATGGGGGAAAGTGAAAACATCCCCAATGTGTAAATTAAAGGGAAGTTAAAAGACTAGACTCCCTTTCCCTGTCAGAGCAAAGCTTGGAAACGTTCTGCTTCTCTGTGATTATTGCAAGGTCTGCAGCTACTGTTGTTCAGGTGCGTCAAGATGCTGTTTTCGGAGGTACCAACGGGTCCTCCGTTCCAGAGCCGGCAGGTGGACACGGTCTTTAAAGCCACGCAAAGGGCAGGCTGGGCCTGGAAGCTTCATTATTGGCAGGGTTTGAATTGTGAGTCTAGTCATTTGGACTGTGGAGCAGTGATAAGATAAAAGGGATGTTTGTTTGTTTTTTATTTTTAATAGAAAATTTCATAAACAGCCATGCTTTAAATACCAGCTAAGAAATATTAAGTTTCCCCTGAAGATATCACCTATTAAGACTCTCCACGTAGCCCAGTAATTACTGACTACTAGGTCCGAAAGAATAGCTGGTAAGAAGTCACCAGACTCCCAAGAGCGTCTGCACTTGGGTTACTGACACATGCGTTGTCTCCCAGCCTCCTGAAGGTGGGGGGGCCTCCTTCCCAGTGTGACCTGAGGGGCTTGAGCGTCCGTGGGGATGACTGTCCAGTGACGACTCTGCAGGAAAACACAAGCCATTTTTACCCTTTTCCCAGCGGACCTGAGGTGCTCCCAACGAAGCCCTCGATTGCACTATGACCTCCTAGAGTGACGTGCGGCTTGGTTCCTCTCTCACTTTTTGTTTCTGTTTAATATGCAAATGTGAGTGTGAGATCTTCCGTGTGTTTGCATACGCTAACTTAAGATGAATTTAAGTACAGTTTTCTGAAATATTTCTATTGAAATAAATTACTTAAAAATACAGGTTGTGCGAGGGTAATTTATTACCATGTACACATTTTTATCATTAGCTTTCACATGAATCCTCTTCCCAAAGTTAGTCAACCAGAAGACGTAGCAGGTAAGAAGAAGCTTCTGTGTGGTTCAGCTGCAGCTGCTGTTCTCTCTCCCCAAGCAAGGGTGTGTGTGCCCTCCTGACAAGTGGGGGCCTGGGGGGGTCATCATCAGAGAGCTCCCACATTCTATCTGTCACACTGGGGAAAAGCAGAGAGCCAGGCAAGCCCAGCTGTGGCGAGGCTGGGGAACGTTAGCACCTCATGCGTGCAGGTGAGGGCGCACCTGGTGAGGCCACGCAGGGCGCGTCAGGCCATGTTGGGGAAACCGCGGTCTGTGTGTAGAGCCTCAGAAGGAAGGCTCCAGCGCTGGACCACTCGCTGGCTGCCGGGCCACGAGCAGATGGCTGAGCCTTCTTCCTCCAGTTCCTCGTCTCTAAAAGGTGCACGCCGACAGAACCCACCTCATGGCGGCGTGAGGCTAAACTTCGCTCAGGCCCCTGGCGGGAGCAAGCCCTGGGGGGGGCGGGGGGCTGTGTCCTTGTCCCACCCTGGAACCTTCCGGTGCTGCTCTTGGACTTAGGTGGGGTGGGGGTGGAATGAGGGATGAAGGCGGAGTTTTAAATAGAGCAAGAGAGGGGTCTTTGCCTAGATCAGCCCCTCTATCTGAACGGAAAAGTATCCTAAATCTCTAAACTAAATAAGCCAGTTATATTAACTATAGGCAAAATGGCAAGTTGAGGAAACCATGAAGAAGAGCTACCTATAAAAGGGCCCCCTGTTCATTGTTTCTGATTATTAAGATGGGTACTTCACCCACCCGGAGCGCTTGTTGGAAACCAGGGCTTCTGCCCCCACTCCAGAGTGGCTCACAGAACCTGAGGGCAATGCCCACTAGCGTTTGGAGTTTGGTGGGGGCCGACTTGTCCGCAGCCCAAGTTCAACAAGAAGTAACAGTTGCTGAGTTTGCTTTGTTATTGCCTGATGGTTGAAGCCCAGTTTCTCATCCAGGGCAGGTGTGGAAACTATTAGCATACATAGGAAGCTGTGGGGGGAGGAAGACAAGCAAGCTGCCGTTTTCATTGCCAGAGACTGTTCGGAGGTTTTAATGTGAAAACAGGACCCTTTTCCTTTAGGTGTGGAAGAAAAGCCAGGAGATTCAGAGTTACATCTTATTAAGTCCAATCAATTGATCGATGAACCTCTACCAACCACTGAGTTGAATGGTAGCCATGGTTTCGACCTTATGCAACCTAAATCACACTCCAGCAGCTCTTAACCACACAAATACGGGGTTCGAATTTCCATTTCGAAAGAGAGAAGCAATTATACTTTTGAGTGTGGTCATGTTTCTCTCCCTGGATCTTTGGGAAAGTTGGCCTAAGAAAAAGTCCAGGGTACGGCCTGGTGCTATTGGAGCCGAGACCTTGGGTCCCACCTACACCTAACGAGGGGCTGTGTGTCACACCAAGTCCAGGTAATTTGCTGCTCTTGGGTATTGTAAACTCTTACGTGGTTCCTTAGTTTCACTACATTAAAACAGATTCCGAAAGGAAGACTCATTACTGGTTTTCCTTCTCTGGGAGGAGGCTCTTGTTCCCTTTTCCCATTGGCTAAAACAGTCCAAGGGTGCCCTTGGTCCTTTGAGCTGGCTGGTGGCAGGAGGACCCTATGCATTAAAGGGACGTTCAAAGGGGCCCATTGTCGTGTCTGATGGTGATGGGATTGTCTGTTACCATCCGGGCTTTGTTTACCTCCTCCCTCTGAACCCATAGGAAGGGGGAAGGACAGCGAAGGAAACATGAAATGATGACTGTTCCCTAACAGCTGTGTGTTTTGAAGCAGCAAAGAGGACTTCTCATTTTTTGTCTGTGTCTCACTTTTGGATTTCTGTTTAATCATTTACAGTATAATTGCCTCCATATTTATTTAGATCAGTGGTTCTCAGTCTTGGCTGCAATGTGGAATCATCCAGGGAACTTTAAAAAACCCCAAAGCCCAAGCTGCACACCAGACGGATTATATAAGGGTTTGGGCTGGTGGGGAGGGGAGGATGCAGGCATTAGTCATTCTTTTTAAAGTCCCCCAGATGAGGCGAAAGTGCAGCCAGGATTGAAAACCAGCCTTTAGGTTGCTGGCCCGTAAACACCGCGGAGACTTGGAGACAGTGGCTTCCAAACGTGTGAGGGCTCGGGGCCCCCCACCCCCACCCCCACCCCAGAGAGCTCGCCGAGACCGCAGTTGCCAGGCCCCAGCCCAGACTGCCCAGCAGTGGGGTCTGAAAATGTCCGCGTCTAATAAGGTCCCAGGTGATGATGCTCTGGTTTGTGGACTGCACTTGGAGGACCCCTGGAAGCTAGAAACTGGATTAGAAGGAAGCATTGGAGAATGTGTGCCAGGTGATGGGAGGGCAGGGAAGGAGGCTCACCCCAACTCTTAGGAAGTGTGGGATCTGGCCGAGGTGAAGCTCAAGGCTAGGCAGCAGCAGGGTCCCCAGCCGCTGTGACAGCAGCGAGGTGGGGCCCCAGGGAGCCTTCATCGCTGTCTGGGAGGGCCAGCTGTCCTGCCAGCCGCAGGACAGGAGCAGTCATTTTCAACCACTTGTCATGTATGTATATTGTGAAAGAAAACAATGTTTCCTATTTGAATGACCAAGGCAGGGCCATTCGCTGCAGTTAACCACGAACCGCCATCCCGCCCCCACTTCCCTATAGTCTTGTCATTGATTTTCTACCTTCACTTTCTTTATGGACCTCGGTGTTACAATGTAATCCTGGAACTGAGGCTCCCATTCAGGGACCTAAAGAGCAGCTGTCTCCCAGAGCAGGAGGGAAAGGTGGGAGGAGCCTCGGGCCCTAGTGACTGGATTAACCTGCCCTGGAAGAGCCTTCCAGACTTGCTGTGTATAATAATAATAATAATAGCCTCCTTTTTTTTTTTTTTAAGAGAAGAAGAAAATGGAAGAGAAAGGAACTAGAGAAAAGAGAAGAGCCCTGTCTGGTGTAGCTCAGTGGATTGAGCGCGGGCTGGGAACCAAAGGGTCGCTGGTTTGATTCCCGGTCTGGGCACATGCCTGGGTTGCAGGCCAGGTCCCCAGTAGGGGCCAAGTGAGAGGCAACCACACGTTGATATCCCTCTCTTTCTCCCCCCTCCCCCCCAAAATAAACAAATTTTTTTTAATTTTTTTATTTTTTTTTTATTTTTAGAGAGAGGGGAAGGGAGGGAGAGAAACAGCAATGTATGGTTGCCTCTCACATGGCCCTCATGGGGACCTGGCCTGCAACCCAGGCATGTGCCCTGACTGGGAATCGAACTGGGACCGCTTGGTTCCCAGCCCACGCTCAATCCACTGAGCTACACCAGCCAGGGCAAAATAAATAAATTTTTAAAAAAATCTTTACAAAAAAAAAGAAAGAAGAGAAAAGGAGAAGGGATAGAAACCAGAAAAACGAAGAAAAGGGGAGACAGGCCATCTTGAAGACTTGTGCGCACTGGCAAGGAATAGCATAGCTGCAAAAAATAATTTTAAAAGTATAACCAGGTGGTATTAACAGTCCGAAGAGAAGCACCAATCCCTTGTGTGTGTTTTATTAAAGAGGAATTGCAACCCCCACAAGCTATAAAGGTGTAATCGCCCCAAACCAGAGACGGGTGCACTGGCAGGACCTCAGAACCCTGGTCAGGCCCTTGCCCTTGCCCGTGGCCAGAGTGCCCAGGGCCACCTCTGCCCCAACACCCTCATCGACAGCAATTCTGCTTGGAAGGGAAAATTCTGTCCCTTTACTTGGGTAAGTGGGCCCCTGCTGGCCCTTGGGACTAACAGCCACCCCCCTCGCTGGGCCAGTGCAGTGTCCCCAGCAGGCCCTCCGCCCCCCGGGGCCCTGTTCTCCCTTTGTGAACAGAACCAGCTTCTTCAAAGACGCCAGAAGTCTCGTCAACTGCTACTGCGGGATTGTTTCCCTCATCACTTTTGTTTTGGGGTGTCTTAAAATAATTGGGCCTGTACTCACAAACATTGGCATTCTCCCTGAATGGCTAACGCAGGCCTCTCCCACCACCCTAGGGTGAGACGTGCTGCTCTGGTATCCCATAAACAGCCGCCAAACCAAGCCTTGCTCGAATCAAGTTTCCTCTTGTCCTCGCTGGTTTGTCCTCGCTGGTCCTCCATCTGCCCTGAGCTGCGGAATTGCTGTAACAATGTAACCTGTGCACCTCTGCAGGGCACAAGCAAAGCAGCCCCTTGAACCTTTGCCAGTGACTTCCTTGCAACATCTTCATTATTCACTTGTTGGTGAGCAAGCCAGTCTAGGAAGAAGTCTTTCTTCTTTCATTCTTGGGAAGTATGTACTTGGGAGTAGCTAGTAAAAGCCAGGACATGCTGAACTCCTGCTCTGTGCCAGGGCACATGACCACAGAGAAGAAGTGACCAGGAAGATGGGGATGACCGAGCGCCTGGTGAGTGGTCACCCGCGTGTGGCAGGCAGTGTGTCACCCAGCGACGGAGGTCCGACACGGGAGGTCGCTGGGAAGAAAGGACACATTTCCCTGTCTGGGTGCAACCACCTCCCCATCACTGTGTCCCGGCACCTGGAGGCCAAACCCACCCCATGCGAAGGCGACTAAGCAGCTAGTCTCCTGCCCGCCCTCTGGTCCTGTCCTGCGTCTCCCCACTGTGTCCCTAAAGGCGCCCTTGTGAGTTCCCAGTGTATTTTTCAAAAACTTCTCAGTTTGAGTCATCACATAATCACTGATGCCTTGGTTATTTATAATCTTACTCATTTTATACCAATCATCTGACTTACTCCCATAACAGCCCTCGGAGGGAGAGATCATTCCTCCCAGACTCCAACAGGAAGAGTCAGAGAGGGTAAGGGATTCGCCTCGTCCCTCAGCAAGGGCTGGAGGCAGGGTCCCCACTGTTCTCCACCCCAGCGGCCCCTGGCTCTGGGATGTGACCTACAATTTTGGTACCCAGTGCTAGTGGCACAAGAGCTCAACAAATAACGTTGTGATTTATTATGTGATGCAAAGAAAGAATAACCCAGCAGCTTCCTGTTTTAATTATTCTTGCTAATACCAGGTTTTAGCCGAAGAAATGTACATGCTATCAACATGGTCCCCCGATGGCTGCGCCAGGCCAGGGCCTCCCTGTGGGCCGTGCACAGGGCGGGATCTGGTCCCTGGAGTGGACAGACTCAGGACAAGTACAAAACCCAGGGCAGTTAACACGGACAGCCCCGGCGGCTTAAATACCCCCATGGACCTGCTGGCCCAGGAAAGTTCTGCATATTCAGAAGGAGAAACACTGCACTGAGGCTTGGAGGGGCCGGGTGAGGATGGGGAAAGAGGCGAGATTTGCATGTGGATGGGGTTTGGGGCCAGAGACAAGAAAGCCAGAACTGGAAATGAGCAGCTGAGGCCACGAAGGGCTCCAGGAGAGAAGGGGCTGCACGCAGAGGGGGAAGAGCAGGTTGGAGCTGGATTGCTTGGGACCCTCAACTGTCCTCTTTAGAGAAATGTCTCTTCAGCTCCCTCTTTTTTTTTAGAGATTTTATTTATTTTTTAGAGAGAGGGAGAGAAACAGCAATGTATGGTTGCCTCTCACATGGCCCTCACGGGGACCTGGCCCACAACCCAGGCATGTGCCCTGACTGGGAATCGAACCGGGACCGCTTGGTTCCCAGCCCGCGCTCAATCCACTGAGCTACACCAGCCAGGGCCTCTGCCTATTTTTTAAATCAGGTTGTTTGGGGGTTTTTTGGTGTTAACTTGTGTGAGTTCCTTATATATTTTAGATATTAACCCCTTATTGGAAGTATCATTGGTGAATATCTTCTCCCATATAATAGATTGTCTTTTCATCTTGTTGATGGTTTCCTTCTCTGTGCAAAAACATTTTTTGTTTGAAGTAGTCCCATGTGTTTATTTATTTTCTTTCTTTTGTTTCCCTTGCCTGAGGAGACGGATCTAAAAAGATAGCGCTAAGAGCGACAGATCGCTAGGTATGAGTTCACAGGTGGCAGGAGAGAGAGATCTGGTCTCCTCTTCTCCTTAAAAGGGCACTAATCCCATCACAGGGCCCCACACTCACGACCTTCCAAAGTTCATCTCCCACAAGCCACACTTCCAACTGCCATCACACTGGGAGTTCAGATTTCAAACATGAACTTGGGGAGGACACGAACACAGTCCCTAGAGAACATCCACTGGGCTCTTTTGTAGCGGATATTTTCCGTGAAATGCGGAACGGTGGAGATGTTTCCATGCACACACACCGTTCGGTACGGATCCCAAATTGAGGGTGGGGCAGAGGTTTGTTTTCTAAGCAGCTTATAAAATGGGTTTCAAGTGCCGAGGAAAGGGAACGAATGTACCTACATATGGGAACAGGATTTTGCTGAGGATCCTCTAGGTCTTTTAAGGCCACACTTAGAGACAAGACCAGAACTTTCCATTCCTCATCTGCTCTTCTGGACTCCAAAGCGCTGCCTTTCTCCAAAAAGGAAAAATTAAAAACACAAATTCTCAAGTGATTTGATAGTAATTCAGCCCAGCAAATTATACTTTCCATTAAAAGTCACCAGCTGTCATGTGCTCAGCTTTAAATGGAAAGAACTTGCTCTCAAAGAACATTTTTCAGTTGATGTTGCTGATGAGTTTTATTTTCTCCTAATGAAAAATGGATTTGCGTTAATGCGGCTTTGGTGACAGGAAACCCCTGGACGGAGGCCTGACTTGGTGATCTGCCCCTGCCCCAAGGAGGATAATGGCTCCGCCAGCAGCTCCGAGGGTTGACGCCGAGGGCACCGGGGTCAGGAGAGGGTTTGGGGGAGCAGAGGGGAGGGGTGGCGGTAACGTGCTATCCTCTCGCAACCCGGGTCTCACAGCGCAGCTTCCCTTTAAAAAAACATTTCAATTAAAGAATGCGTTAAGTGTTGAGGTGATTTTGGAGACAGGAGGGGATATTTTAACGTGATGAACGGTTTGGGGGGGCAGCCCTTCCGCTACACGCGTGCTCGAAGGAGCACGCTGGCCCGCCCTGCACACGCGTGCCCGGGGCTCTCGGCTGTGGCAGTTGGAATCCGCTGTCCACGACTCTCAGGAACAAAAAACAGAAAGCGTCACTAGACCAAAGCTTTGTGGTGCTTGATGTGATTCATGTGCCGCAATGATGGCGGCACCTGGGGGAAGGGCCGGGACACTCGGGAGTCCCTGCCGTGGGTCCTGGGACAAGGCATCGGGGCCCAGCAGACGGGGAAGGCAGGAGGGTGATAACCAGGACCCCCGCGTGGCCGCCTGGGCCGTCCTGGGTGGGGAGGTCAGAGCAGGCGTGGTGCTAGTCATTGCAGCTGGGGCCTCACACGCTGGCGGTGACCCGCAGGGACCAGGGACACGGAGTCGGTGCAACTAGGAAGCAGACAAAAGCAAGACCCTAACAAGTCAGACGCTGAGGGCTGGAGACGCCCTGGTGCCTGCTGGGTCCTCAGGAGGGGAGGGGAGTGGCCCTCCCTGCCCCAATGTGCGCACACAGGCCACCTCCGGGAGAACCCCTGTGAAAACAGCTGCCTTCAGAGCTGTGGCCGTTCCTGGGGCCGTCCCAGCCGCGGCCAAACTTCCCCCAAGCCTCCTGTCTCCCTGCACACGGTGAGGGCTCAGAAGTGTCCAGAAATTTCTGAATAATGTTCTTGACAGACACCAAAGCTCTGTCTTCCTCTGGAGCGAGGAGCCCTGGGGCTGCCCCCGGGGAAGACGCCCTGGCAGCTGCTGTCCCACCGCTGGGCCGGCTCCAGGAACACTGGATGCTGGCCGCACTTGCAGCCCAGGCTGGGCTCCCTCAGATCCCCCCACCCTCGTCTCTTCAGGGGAGCCTGCCAAGGGTTCGTCATGTTTCCGAGCTGCCCTGCTGCTTGATCTGCGCGCACACAGGGCAGGGCACAGACTCTAGGGGGAGAAGGCATGCTGGGGGCGGGGGGAGCTTGAGGGTCCTGGCTGGTCCTGTCACCCCAGGGGTCACCGAGAGGGTTTCCGGTTTTAGGATCAACTCTTTGCACCTCTCAGTAAGGGCTGAGGGACATGTAGACCTACCAGATGTCCGGGGAGCAGAGATGTTCTCTCTGCCTCCCTTCCTCCCTCCTCTCTCTCTCTCTCTCTCCCCCCTCCCCCAGCCACCCCCTTGTGAGATAGGGCCATAAAAGGAGGGAAGCTTTGTTTGCCCTTTCACCTGAAAGGGCTTTCAAAAAAAATTTCCAGCCTTCTCCTTCGGGGACATCGGATGCGGTCGCTTTGGCCAAAGAGAAAATGAGGAACAGATGAGGCCCATGTGGACTAGGGGGCCAAACCCAAACCGTTAATCACCCCAGAATATGCGCTGCTCCCTCCCAGCCTCGCCCACTCCCCTCCCCTCCCCTCCTAGAGGACCTTTGATTGGAGACTTTCCCTCCGGGAGGGGGTGGGCCTGCTGTTCCGGGAATGCGTTCGAGGGTCAGGCTTGCACAGAGGTAAACAAGGTCTATTCTGTGCATGTCCTGTGCCTGTTGTGGTGACTTCAGGTGATGGAAGTATTGGCTGTAGTTCTTGGTTGAACTAATTCTTGGTGAGACACCCTAAAAGCACAAGATGCTGTCATCCAAGATGAATAAAAACGCCTCTTTTTATTCCGCTGCCTGTGAAAACATGAGATCACTGGAATATATTTAGAGTGAGATTTGGCAGCCTGTCCGTGTTTACCATTCCTGGACTCGAAGCCCCAATGCAATCGGAGGCACTCTTTTCCCTTCTCGAGAGGGGAAGGCCTGTTCCCAGGATTCGCAGTTCTTCCCCGCTGGTGCCCGAGGTTAACCTGTGACTCGCCCTGTGACTCCCAGCGTCCCCAGTACTGAGGACCAGCTGCAGAGCCCGAGTCCCGAGGGGTCGAGGTATTAATCGGAGCCCTAAGGTGTCTCCCCACCATCCGTCCATCACCCAGGGCAAAGAGTGGATGGATGAGAGCAGAACGTCTGAGAACGCTGTCTTTGCCTCAGCCCTTGAATCGTGATTAGCTCTGTATCAGGTGGAAGTCTAAAATGCCTTCTGGTCCCTGATACTTGCTAGAACACAGATCTGGGGATCTTTCCGGAGTCTCGGGAACAGAATGGAACCAACAGGGGGCTGCCGAGCTCTCCTCTCTGGCCCTACTTGTCCCCAGGGTGCTGGGTCTCCACGCGGGCTGCGCATTCGCATCATCCGGGAAGCTTTGAGAACAGGGGTGCCTGGTCCCCAACCCCCAGCAGTTATGGTTGCGTTGGCCTGGGGTACTGCTGAGCATCAAATGTTTTAGAAACAGTGTTATCTATTGTTTTTAAAAATTACACATCATAGAAAAAAGATTTGGGAGAATGTTCACCAGTATGTCAATTGACCATCTCTGGGTAGCAGAATTAAGAGGAATTTTTATCCACTTACATACTTTTCTGTGTGTCCTGAATTTTTTTTTTTTTCTGGCATCAAAGCAAATTGCAGTGGAACAAGTTACTTACATAAAGAGGGGAACGCTATTTCTTACTTTAAAAGGAAGGCACTCCGGACACCCCAAACAGAACTCATCTTCTCGACCCAGATTTCTTCCTGCGTCCCCAGTTCTGAAAACAGCACCTCACCGGCTGCCCCCACCTACCCTGTCCTCCTACCTTCCCTCACTCGGTTCATCCAGGTGCTGACTAAGCCTCCATAGGCAGCTTCCTGATACTTCACTTTCTCCACTCTCATCCCCTCGGCCCCTTCCTCTGCTGCCTGATGGGGGCGCCCCACTAGCTTCCTTCCGTTTTGAGGGAGCTGGCTCCTCCCCGGGCTCTCTGCCCTGGAGGCCCCTGTGCGGTGGGGACTCCCAGCACGGACGGACGGACGGACGGAGGTCAATCTGCAGCCACGGCAATGTACCCTGTGCCCCAAACCTGCTCCTGACGCTCGCCCGCTTAACACTTCCAACGGCCTCTTCTGGGGCACACTCCCAGACCCTTGCCTCGCTTACAAGGCTCTCCGTGACCAGACGTGCCTGCTTTCAAAACCCCTTACCCTGCACCCTTCCCACCTGCCAGGCACAGCTGCTGGAGGTCCCCAAAGGGACTCCTCGGCTCAGAGCTTTTGCTGGGAAGGTCCCTCCCTCCCCTCTAACCGTTTTCCCGTAGCAAATTCCTGCCCCTCAAAACTCTGTTGCTGGGGAGTCTTCAGCAGCTCAACACCCACCTTCTTTCACGTTGGTTATTCACTGTCCGTGTGTCAGACCCTGCCGTCTGATAAAAACACTTGTCTGCTCCCCTCACACAGCCTAACTTCTCCCAGACATTGGGTCCGTGAGCTGAGGAATGAATGGGTACTGTCAGTTCCTTACATTCACAGCTCTTTGCGATTTTTCCCAGCACCTTCACATGCGTTTGGGGTTGGGTTTATGCCCCAAAGTGTCTTCAAATTGGGCCGCCCGCGTTCTGATTTCTCCTCCTGGCAAGGGCGGGAGAGAGGAGGGGGCCCAGACCCTCAGTCCATATCCTTCCCCGCAGCCCAGGCCCCTGGGCAGCCGCCCTCCAGGAGGAGGACATTTTTGGCCACAGAAAGCCCTGCCACCCCCATTTTCCACTCATGCTTTCAGGGAGGGAGGGAGGGAGGGGGCCCGGGAGATAGAAGTGGAAACCACAGCTCTGTGAAGGTTAAGATGAGCTCCTCAAGGGTAAACAGCCTCTACAGTCAGCATTTTCCACCGAGAAAATGGGTTCCGTATGTGATGGTGTCAGCTCGCTGCAGGAGACACAAGCTCACGGATCCCTTGCACTGTAACGAGGCCTGGGAAGGACGGGCTGCTGGGGGAGCCTCTCCAGAAGGTAATCAGTTGGGAGAGGGCCGAGCCACCCGCCTTCTGATCCCTGGCCAGCAACCACATCGTAAGACTGCACATGGCAGTGACCATGACCAGAACCACGGCTTGTGGCTCTGCCAGTCAAGCCAGATGGAGGAGACGTGTCTCTGAGGCAGAAGGACATTAAGGGAGTCTCGTCTTGGACCCATCCAGAGTCTTCCTCACCTGATCCTGCGTTCAGGGCGACCCAGAGAGGGATCCTGGGCCCCTCTCCACTCAAGCAAGGCCAGAGGCCTGTCTTCACTACCACCCCCGCCCCCAGGAGAGTGCTGAGGGGGTTGGGGGGAGTCTCCACAGCCAGGAGTCGGAGGGTGGGGCTTGGGGGGAGTACTGCTCCTTGCCCCCACTCAGATTCCCCGACAAGCTACAGTGTGGGGCCCTGGGGCAGGCACTGCCCCTACAAGGAGCAGGAAGTCATATAATTGAGCTAAGCAAGTTCTTGTCCAGCACCTACAGTGTGCCCGATATTATGCTGACAGCCCGTCAGCTGGGGGCAAATTAGATGTGTTTCCCTCATCATAAGAAAGCAGGTGCGCCCTGACCAGTGTGGCTCAGGGGGTCGGGCGATGTCCTGCAAAGCCAAAGGTCACAGATCAATTTCCAGTCAGGACACACACCTGGGTTGTGGGCTCAGTCCCTGGTTTGGGGAGGAGCAACCGATCAATGTTTCTGCCTCACATCAATCTTTTTCTCCCTCTTTTTATTCTCCCTCCCTTCCCCTCTCTAAAAATAAATAAAATCTTTTTTAAAAAAAGCATGTGCACACACAGACGAATAGCTGTGATGCATGGAAAATGGAGACAAGAAATGCAAATAAGGTGACGTGGGAGTTGGGAAAGACAACTTTGAAGCTGAACCTCGACGTGAGGGTCAGGTTTGGCTGGGGTTTGGGGGAGACTCAGTAGGTTTTCCAAGTTGCCATGTCTATTATTTGTTCAAATCACATGAAATTGCTGCTGTCATACTGGTTTTGTATGCAATAACATCAGTTTGAGAGAGTTCAACATACTGTATTTTGCTGTGTATAATGCGCACATTTTTGCCCACATTTTTTAGGGAAAAATAAGGATGCACATTATAATACATGGGTAGTACTAATTCTATATCTATGTAAATGTTTTTGATTCTTCTATATATGCTTATGCATTCAAAATGTAACTCTAGAAAGCAATAGTACACTGGAATGAGATCATTGGTTTTGTTTCTAAATATAAATAAATCATTTTATTTAAAAGATTAAAATGAAAGGTTTTTTTCCCTTGAAAGTATGGGCCAAACACGTGGGAGCGCATGATATACATGGGAGCACATTACAAGCAGCAAATTACGGTGTTACTATCCAGGTAAGTGAAGGTAGAAAACACAGGTTAAGAAGGCCAGGCAGGAGAAATTCAGCATCTGTCGGTAGCCAGCAAACTTTACACCAAGTTGGATACTACATCGATAGAAATGCAGAGGGCGCGGGGGAGTGAAGGGGGGGGGTTGGTGCCAGGGGACGCGTTTTCAGCTGTATCAGGCGCAAGGCCCGAGCATCTAATGGGTGGCATGATGGCTGCGGGTGGTCACAGTGTATCACACAACAGAAATTTGTTAAAAAAGTAGAACGGAAGTGTTTTTACCCCTTCAAAAAATAAAAATATGAGGCAACGTGCCCTTGAAATATCTTACAATTTTATTTGTTAATTGTACCTCAAGGAAGCTGAAAAATAAAATGACTTTTCAAAATATTGTATGGATGGTGTTTTCCTACTTTCTCCAAAGGTAACTGACGTTGTAAGGTTTGCCTCTTGTCCGAAGACTAGTCAGAGTTAGACTTGAACATGAGAAGCGGATGGCATTTATTTACCAGTCACAGGAAGGCAGCGTTGCACCCCAGAGTCTGAAAATGGGAGTCCAAATCCTGGCCCTAAAACGCGGGACCCATGCGACCAGCTTTGAAACTCTCCGAGCCACACTGCTCACCTGGAAGATGGTGGTAAGACTAGTGCTTCCCTTCCGCACAGGATTGGGGAGCCGATTACTGAGGGGGCAACTGTGCAGTCCCGGGCCCACAGGAAGTGCCAGCAGCCGTGCGCAGGGCTGGGACCTATCGCAGTACCTGCACCCGTCACGAGCAGAAGGAAAGGAGACACAGGAGACATGTGATACTTGAGCTTCTTATTTGTAGGCCAGGATGATGGGAAAAGTGAGGGGAGCTCATCCTGATCCTGTAAAAACATTTTATTTTCCCCCCTCAGAGCACACCTGCTTGGGATTTTCACATTCCCAGGTGCCTCCTGGCAAGCACACCTGGTTCAGGTGGATTCTTTTGAGCAAAAAGGCTTCTGCAAGCTGCCAAGTCACTGCCCTGGAGCGGTTCCCAGGACGGCGGCGGTGAGATCAGCGATGGCAGGCTTGCGCAGGCCCCAGAGGTTCGGGACAAACGCAAGCTCAGCTTTCCAAGCAACGAAGTCTTGGCTGCTCGGAGGAGAAGCTAAAAGCAGAGAGGTAAGGCAGGAGGCCCAGCGTGGGGACAGCCACCTGGGCAGGACCATCCCAGCCTTGCTCTTCATTCTAAGCAGTCGCCCGCTGGGGATGGGGACAGTATCCCAGCAGCATCAGGAGAATGGCTATGTGTTGTATTTCATGGGAATTGTCAATGAGAGTTTTGATAGGACATTGAGAATTCTAAAGCAAATCGCATTTGCGATGGGCCGCTGCTTTGAGAGCATAAGAATCAGAGTGTCAGGAACATTCTCATCCAGCCCCACCGCGCCCTCCTGCCTGTCCGTCCCTCATCCCCGTCCTCAGTGGCCCTCAGCTCCCCCGACCGGAGGGGACGCAGATGTCCAGGGGGCCGGCTCTGTTTCATGCAGTTCCTCGGGCCGACTCAGCTGGGACCTTCCCATTTTTCTGTCATCTTCTGCCACCCTTTTCCTGAACAAAAACTGGTGGGGCTGAGGGCAGGAGTTTTAAACACCCTGAGGCACTGTCCCCTTTGGGCATTAGAAACCCTGCAAAAGCCCCGAGAGCAGCTGCTCTCTCTGCAGCCCTGAAACTCTTCCCTGCAGTTTCAATTTTCCATTCAAGTCACTGTTTCCAGCCCTGCCGGCAGTCGCTGGGGTCAGAGAGTGGCTCTGGTTGGGGCAGCGGCAGGTGGCAGGTGCCCAAGGCTTGGGCCCCGGGACCAGGCCGCACTGAGGGATCCGATCTTCCCACCCGGACCAAGGGCACAGCAGCCAGAGCTGCTGCCACGTAGAGGAAGCCCCAGGCTCTGCACTCATGAGGGGTTCTTCTCTGTCGTTCCCTGTGTCAGCAGCAGGCCCCGCCCTGCTGTCCCTCACGTCACCTGGCCCATCCAAGGAAGCTCTGCAGTTTAATTTCAAAGATGGCCTCACCTTCCAATGGTCCCCCACCCCACCCCCCAAGACTGTCCTTAAAGCACTAACCTTCCCTGGGACATCAGTCTGCCCAACCGGAGACAGGGCCCGGCCCGGCCCCAGGCTCCCCTGACTCTGAAGTGAGTAAACCCGCAGGCCCATCCTAAGGGCCTCGAGCTATAGGGGAGAGGAGGGGACGGGGGACCCCACAGGATAAGGACACCTTTGCCTCGTGGAGCCAAGGCCCTGTGTTGCTGGCTGCAGCTCTGGAATAGAGTCTTTTCCCAGGAGGTGACGTTGAAGCTGAACCTTGGAAAATGGAAAGGAGCCGGGGGCGGGGGCAGCGCCTGCAGAAGGTCGGGAGATGGGAGGGTGTGAAAAGCAGGAGGCGACAGAGCTGCGTCTGGAGAGCGGACAGGAGCCAGGTCGCACACGGCTTCATACGGGTGGTGGCCGATGCTTACTACATACCTGTGGGAAGGGCTGGACCTTTCCAGAAGCTTGATTCATAATTATCAGAACTTGGAAGCAACCAAGGTGCCCTCAGCAGGCGAATGGAAAAATAGCCGTGGTCCACGCAGACAACGGATTATGATTCAGCAGCAAAAAGAAATGAGCTGGCGAGCCGTGACAAGACCCGGAGGAAACTCAAATGCACGTTAAGTGAAAGAAACCAAACTGAAAAATCTGATGTCAGCTCCCTAACGTTCTGGAAAAGGCAAAACTGTGGGGACAGGTCAAAGGTTAGAGGTTGCCAGGGGCTTGGGGAGGGAGGGATGAACAGGCGGAGCACAGGGGCTGTTCGGGGCAGTGGAACTGTTCTGCGTGGCACTGATGGTGGACACATGTCCTTATACATTTGTCAAAACCTATAGAATGTACGGCACCACAGGTGAACCCGATGTAGCCTACAGACCTGGGGCGATGGTGACGTGCCTATGCGGGCTCATCCATGGGAACACATGTGCCATCCGGTGAGAGCTGTTCACAGTGGGGAAGGCTGCGTGTGCTCGGGGTGGGGCGGGGGGCATGGAAATCCGCTTCCCACTCAGTGTCGCTGTGAACCCACAACTGTTCTGAAACATAAAGTCTGTTTCTTAGAAGTCATGAATTGAGCCAACTCTATTTTCACAAACATTTAACATGGCAAACTTTTTAAGAAACTCCTGCAAATACTTCATTCACAAATTTATTATAGCAGCTCCTCTTAAAACTCTAAACCTATTAAATATGCAAAGCACCATGATTCCAAAGCTGCTCCACAGCCGCACATGAAAACCTGGCATGCAAGTGCTAATACTGTGGATTTCGTTTGGGGTCTTATCCTAAATTCCACACCTTTCCTGGGGTGCCAATTTTAACACCTTACTAGGATTTCAGTGAGTTCACTGAATACTATTTTTACCTTACTTGGGATTTTAACAATCTTACCAGAGCAAACAAGGAAGAAAAAGAACCACCCCAAAGCGCTGGGTTTGCCAAGTCTGGGGGGCTGAACAACCAACTCCAGATGGGGTGTGAGCCTAGGCGGCAAAGTCCAAGGAGAAGAAACCGGGTGGGGGCGGGGGGCTCCCTTTCCACTGTTACACGTTACCTGTTCCTTCGACCCTTCGGGAAGGTTTCGGTTTTGCGGCATTGAAAGCTCCCTGGCCTGAGATAAATGCGCATGTCGCTTGGCCCGTGTCGGGTCATCTGTTGCCCTGTGATCATAATGTATTGACGTGATCTGTTAGCGTGATCACGAATGGGCATCTCCTTGCTGGCGTTGTGCCAGAACTAATGGGGACCCTCTGGCAGGGTCACCCCTGCGGGGACAGGTACCGGTTCCTGCCCGGGACCGCTGGACGTGCAAGGGACCCTGTCATGCTCCGCTGTCCTGTGTGACCCCAGGGCTGAGATGACTTATCCTGGGAGAGGGTCCGCTTTTTCCCAAATTGGCTGACTCAGCGTTCCCACCCATATTCTTTCCTGCTTCCACAGATGGAAACTTTCCCTGTCTACCCCTGAGGGGTAGACACGGAACTGAGCGGAAACAAAAGACCCGTTCATGTGACACGCCCTGCCCTCCTGCTCTCTCAAGCCAGTGCAGACGGACACATCCCACGGCCTTTGCCCTCCTTTCGCCCCGCCAAGCACTTCCCTGTACTCGCTGGAGTCGTTCGGGTTCGGTCATGAAGCTGTATCTTTCTCTGGCTCGGCCTGCTCTAGTTACTGTCGGGATTTGGCCCGGGAGCCCCTGGGCTTGGCCCCTGGTCCTTGCTGCACTGCCCCTGGCATTCTCGAAAGCATTCCTGCTTTCTGGCAACAACAAGATATTCCAAGCACATCTGATTTTTTTCCTGCCTCCACACAGGGAATCAGCTCTGGCCCTCCGCCCCGCCCACCCCTGAATCCTCAGGCCTGTTAGTGCAGAGCACTGTTGGAGACCACCAGCACGGTGAGCCTGGTGGGAAGGGACAGTGGGGACAGGGCCAGGGGTGCTGCCTTGGTGGGAACAGAGACAGAAAATACCTGTTTTTAAGTTACTGTGTTCCTACTCCCCTTTCCCACGTCACACAACGAGCCCCGGACTCCTGCCTGCTTTTCTCCCAGTACGAGCCTTCGGGGCTGCTCAGTCTTTGCTGATCCAAACAATGAGCCATAAATTCAGTCCTCACCCGTCCTCCCCACCCCTTCCTGCCAGGGAAGCAGGCAGGACAGCTTTCTTTCTCCACCGATGGAAACCAGGCCCCTGCCTCACCCTTGGAAGGATGCTGCCGCCCAACGATTTGGTTTTCTCCACTGTGCATTCTGGGAGAATGCGGAGCAGGCACGTGATCCGCTTTGGTCCTGGGTGGATTCCACTGGTAGCCAGGTCAAGGATGCTTCTGAGAATGGGCTGGACCCAGGAAGATCGTTGAAGAGTCCATTGCGACGGCTCGGAACACGAGCCTTGAACCAAGGAAGGGACAGAGAGTTGGGGATTATTTGGTGTCTGGCTCTTGTCTGTGCAGGAATGGTGGTACCGGCCGCTGAGAGCAGGAACACAGTGGAAATACAGACCAGTGAGAGGCCCGGGGAAAGTCTGGCTTTGGCCTGTTGACTGTGAGGTGTTTCCATTCAGATGGAAACGTCCAGCAGTGCGCTGGACCCACGGGTCTGAACTTCTGAACTTCTAACATGAGCCGCAGGCAGAGAAAGCCTCCCGAGCTACAGGCCAGTGGTTTGGGGCTTCTGCTGCCCAGGGCCGCTCTCCGGGCACCAGCCACAGCCTGGGCGGTTTGCTTACACTGCGTGGGAAGATTTGGAGACTCTTCTGCTTTTCTGTTTCTCCTTTTGTCTGAGTCCTCACCAGGAATCCCCGAGGTTTTTACTCAGCACCAGTGTTCCAACCAAAATTAGCAAATAGCCCAAACGGTCGGGACCCACAGAAGGGGCTGAGCAGCTCTCCCCCTTGCGGACCCTGGGAGGCCAGGTAAGGGCGGTGGAGACCCAGAGCCAGGCAGCGAAGGCCTTGGGAGCAAGGCCTGGCCATTCCAGGAGATGGCGTCTGCCTCCCGGGTCTTCCTGGTAGGTTCTGGAGCTTCTGGGGGAACCACAGAGGTGAGAAAAGGGAGGGGTGCTGCAGAGAAAGGCTTTCTCCCCCTTCCCAGGCAGCCGTCTGGTGCTGCTGTGGGGAGCATCTGGCCTGAGCGTCGCCTGCCCCAGGACTCAGCGTGGCCAAGGCCGTGGCTGGGCTCCTCCCTAGCTCAGAGGGGACACAGTGGCTGTGTTCCTGGGGACAGTCGGCAGGACTGGGCTCTTCTCCAAGTGTCTGTCATCTGAACTGAGACGGGCACTAGACGGCCTGGTGTCCCTCAGGGGTTGGACGCACACTTGGGTCTCCGCTATTTGCCTGATCTGGTGTTGGGTTACTTTTTCCCTCCTTTGTTGATTATAAGAAATTGCCAAATGTCATCAACCTCCTCATCACTGTCCTCGACTCTGAGCCAGAGAAGGTCCGACGTGGAGAAGGGGCCCTGTATCCAGCCTCTTCTCTCGCCTTCCCCGACAGGAACTGCCTAGTGAGTCCTGTCTCCTCCCTGCCCCCACCCCACCCCACCCCCACCCATGCCCGCCCTCCAGCCTGAGCTATGACCTCCCTGCCCAGTTGTGCTTCCATTTCTTTATTCCACCTGGGGGCTCCTCCACCCCCAGAGCCTCCACCCCCACCCTCCACGGCCTGTGACGTCTCTGCTCTCGGGATCCCAACGGAGTGTCCGAGACCCTGCGGTCCAACGGCGTCCAGCACAGAAGGACACCCACTGTGCACCAGAAACGCAGCAACTGCGAGTGGGAGGGGCAAGAAACCCTCCTGGGCGTGGAGAGGAAAACCCCAAGCAGACTTAGCCCTTTGCCGCCTCCCGTTCTCCCAGGAGCTTTTGCCTGTTCCCTCATTGTCACCTTGACACATCCGCCACCCCAGCCGCTCCTCCCGCCCGGCCTGGGGTCCGGGCTAGGGTTGGCCCCAGAGTCCCGGCTGCTTCCTGGGGTCGTTGAGAAATGACCGTGTTTGCTGTGTGAACACTGCCCACCCTAGAGTTTGGGAGTCGTGTGAGTCTGACATACGTGGATTAGAAAGAACCTCGCGATTAGCACCTGCTAGCGCCCAGAGAGAGGGCACCTCCGTCAGAGCCCCCGGCCCTCCTCCATCACACAGCGCCCTCCCTGTGTGCAAGGACACACGGTCATTTACACGGAGCGCCCAGCGTCCGGCCCACGGACCTTAGGAGGAGACCCAAGCCAGCGTCACCGTGTCAGGTGCATCCCGTCCCCACGCCAACCCTCCCAGAGATAAGCCCCGTTCTGCAGCCATCAGCTCTACGTGCGTGGGCTTCCTCGTGGTCAGGTTTTAGACACGCAGCAGGGCAGAGGGCCAGGGTGCCGGGGCCAGAGAGACCAGAGGGGTTGCTAGTGGTGCCTCTGACAGAGCCGCTTCTAGAATGGTGCCTGGAAAGCCCGCTGCCTGCTTGGCTGGCGCAGGCACGACCGAGGCCGGCGGTGGCCTTCCTGCGCGCCCTCTCCCTGTGCTCCCCCCATCCCCCACCCCCACTCCCACCCCGGGCCCCTCCAGTCCCGCTGCCGACAGTTGAGTGAGGAGAGGAGGCAGGATCATGGGCTGCGGTGTTTTTTCTTCCAGTTCCTTAAATTTTATTGTAAAGTGATGTGGATAATAAAAGTGTCCCATGTAATTCAAGGGCCAGCCCCCCGCCCCGTTGCAGGCCAGCTCACATCGGAGCCGGTCAGAGCTTGTGGCAACTCCCCCGTGCCTCCTGGAGCTGACGGAGGTCTCTCAGGAAGGAGGCTGCAGGAGGAAAGGTCTCAGGCAGGGCCAGTTCTCTGCTGTCCCAGCGCAGGGTGCAGAATCCGGGGCCCTGGTGGCCACAGAGAGCACCACATGTCCCTGGGCTCCTCCCACAGCCCATGTACCCAGGGGTCCAGAGAAGGGGGCGGGCAGATCAGGCTCAATCCAGGCTGCAGCGTGGGGGACAAGGGCAGGAAGCAGGTCGTTGAGGTCGGCCTCCCCGAGTCTTAGTTTTCTCATCTGTGAAATGGGCATTAATGATCCCAACCTGAGAGTATTCATTCTTCTGAGGCCAAGGACGTGAAAGCACAGTGCCTGCGCATGGCAGGCACCCACTTAGTACTGGCCTCCAGCACCTGTTGATGGAGCGGGAGGGAACCCAGGGCCCACGGGGCTCCCACTGAACCATGTGAAGGGAGAGACAGGAAGTGCTATGAATCAGTGGGAGGCGTCGAAACCCCAGGCAGTTCTGGGGTGTGTGTAGCCCGGAAAAATCTCTCTGGGTATGGCTCTTCCTTCCACTCCAAACTAGTTCGAGCCTAATCACCACCATCTGTATCAGTCTCTCAATCTGTTCCCCCAGAGTGCAGGATTGGGTACATCTCTTGGGGACTTTGCCCTTTGGGTTTGATAAAGGTCAGGAGGGGAGTGGTCGCCCCGTGCGAGGTCTCTGATGAAAGTCAAGGTGATCTCGCAACCGGCCTTAACCAACTGTGCCAACCCAACAGCTGACTGCGAAAACACCTAGAAGGCATGTCCTTGGGTGTTGTCCACCCTCTGTGATAGGAGAGCACTGGGTTAGGACCCCAGGCCCTGGAGCCAGACTCATATCCTGGCCCCATGAGTACAACACATCCTCAGGCAATGACCTTGACCTCTCAGGCCTGCAGATGCTTCGTGGGCAAAATGAGGGCTTTGGGCTTGATGAGAGGCTCTTGTCCCCGAGCACAGTGGGATCACCAGGAGGTCAGTCAGCACCCAACATGCGGTGGCTGCCCAGGCACCCAGAGAGTCTTAAGTGAAATTGTGGGGATTTCTTTAAAGTTCCCTAGATCCCCTCCTTTTTTTTTGCAAACTTAGCCACACCTTGGAGTCACCTGGGGCATTTTAAAGACTACCAATGCCTGCACCCCAGCCCCAGCATCACTGACGTAGGTGCTGTGGTGGGAAACCTGTGCGCTGGTTTTCCCAGTGGCTGTGGCTTTTGCAGCTCCCCAAGTGATCCTGACGTGCAGCAAAAACACGTCTCACCTGGAGGCGTCTGCACAGGAGGCTCGCGTCGCGTGGGTGATGCCTCTGCAGCTTTGTCAGACTTTTACTTCCCCAGAAGGAGGGCCTGCTGGGCTCGGAGACAGGAGCGGCCTGCCGTTGTGATGCTGAGGTCCCAGGCAAGGTGAATGTGCTGGCTGCACAGAGGTTGCAGGGGCGTGTCTGCAGCCTCATCCTCGGGTGCAACCACAGAAACTCAGGAGAGAGGAGGGTAGGAGCCCTAGATGCAGCTGATGCTGGAGACTTGGGGCTCAGGTCTTGGTTTGAATACTGGGGGACCCCTGGTGAGTCCCTGACATCCTCCACTTATTTTTTCACACACGTTTTCCACCAACATTGACAAAGCACCCTGCGGGGCCCTGAAAAGAAAAGACAAGTGGTGTGGGTCTGGGAGGAAAGGGCACGGGGTGGGGGGGGGCACCTCCCAGCGGGGGAGCAGATGGGGCAGAGGCTCGGGGCTGAGTGGTGGGGCCACTGTGCTGCAGGGGAGGGGCAGGCGGGGCCCACTCATGGCTCGTGGGCCATGCCAAGGAGCTTGGGCCTTATCTGGTGACTCTGCCTCCCCCTGCTACCAGGGGACCCCCCCTTCAAGGTGCCAGAATGCTCTGGGAGCCCACAGGGGCATCTCAGTGTGGGCGAGATGGCACTGTGTGCCCGCCCCACTCCTATGTGCCTTTCTCCTGAGCCAGGGGTTTCCCAGGAGGGTGCCCTGGGTCACTGGGGAGTGGGGTGGGGGGCGGGTCTCTGTGCAATGCCTTATCATGCGGCCCTAAGTGTCCTGTCCTGGTCTGACCGAGCACTTAGGGAAGTCACTCCATCATCTTGAGTGTGTTGGCCTTCCTGCTGGGAAGCCACCCCTCTCCTGGGACAGCCGCCCCACGCCACCTGCCACTCTTTGTCCCCCAGGATGAGTTCTCCCCACCCCGGGAGGCTCCACGGGCCCTCCCAGCACCCAGAGTCCTGGGACCCACAGATGCCGCGGGCAGCAGGGAGCATCCGGTACAGGAAGGTAAGCCAGAGAGTGACATCGACTTTCTTTTGTAGAAAAAATAAAAGTGGAAAACTGAAAATCCATGGGTCCCCCTCAGGCGGGGGCGGGGGCAGGCTCGTGAGCACCGGGACTTGCGTGTGGAGCGAGAGGAGCCCCTCCAGCTGCAGCAGCCTGTGAGGAAGGCGTCCTCTTGGTTCCATTTCACAGCTGAGCAAATCGAGGCTCAGAGGGCTCGGTGGCCTGCCTTGGCTGTGTGGCCAGGACAAAGAAGCCCAATCCGCGCGTCTTGGCTCCCCAGACACTGGCTACCCCAAACTGCTGACAGCACTTCTGAAACTAGGAAGCCTTACACAATGTCGGCATCGATAATTATTATCGCTTCGCCTCGGGGAGCTGGGCCCGGAGCCCCGGAGCAGCCAGCACCCATGCACTCCCCTTCCACTCGCCTGTCCCTCACCGGCCCGGTGCAAAGCCACCGTCAGGAGTGGGTAGAGCTGCCGTGAGGGTCACGGCCAAGTCCCCATGCGCGTCCCCATCTGGTTTCACATAAGTCCCTGTAACGTCTGGCTGTCCCAACTCCAAGTGCAGAAAGAGATGCTGAGGCCCTGAAAGCTGCCTCCTCTGTTCCAAAAGCGATGCTTGGGGCACGGACACCCGTGGATCGGACCCAGCCGGGTGCTGGGAGGCTGCTGGGGTGGGGACATGCCCTGGGGACACCCCATAGGCATCTCAGTGGCTCAGAGCCATTCAGGCATCTGGGGTGTAGCCTGCACGTCTCCCCCAAGGTCTGCTTTTCCTGGAACGTGAATTCCTGCTGTAAAGTGTCGGGAGGGATGGGGTAATGCAGAAGACAGGGAAATTGGGGGAGGCCCCAAGGTCTGGGGAAGCGAGATACTCCCTAGGAAACATTTCAATGTAGAACAGACTGAGAAACATGTGGATTGAGTTTTCCCAAAGAATACACATGGACTGAAAAATTAAAGGGCAAGGATCGGGGTTGGAATTTTTTTTTTTTTTTTGATGATTGGGTGTTTCTCCCCCAAAGCATATTTGGGGGAATTTTATTGGCAGCCAAACCACTTAAAACCCCCTGAGATGGCAACCAGACGTGGAGTCATCCAAGTGACCTCTCACCCTGCGCGGCAGGTCTGCTGGCCGTTGCCCCCCCTCCGGTTCTGCACCCCCGCTCCTGCCCGGGTCGCCCTGGAGCGGCACACGTATGAGGAAGTGATGATGGCAGGCATTCCCGCTGCCAGCTGGCCCTCTGCCGGTGGGGGCCGCTTGCTCAGCTCTGTCCACCGTGAGCTCCAGAATGTCCCCTAGCAGTCGGGCGGGGGCCAGTGGGCCTGGCCTTCACCTCCCTGTACTGCAGGCTCCCATCTGCCAGATGGGAAGAATAATAGCACTTGCATTGAATTGTTGAGCACCCAATGGTTACATGCACGTAGAATGCCTTGCAAACTTTACATGTTTGGCACTCAAAAAATAATAGCTGTAATTATTATTACACAGGAAGTGTATAGCGATACCGCGAGTGGAATTCTGTAACGCAGGACTTTATGAAGGCAACAAAAGTATTCATGGACTGTTCCTTAATTTATGCAACAAACACTGAGCGAGGGCCTGCGTTGAGAAGGCGGCATTTGAGCAGAGACTGGAAGGAGGTGTGGGAGTGAGTGAGCTGCACGGAGGTCTGGAGGAAGGTGCTCTGCATGGAGGGGCTGACTGTGCGGGGTGGTGTGTTTTGGGAGAAGGAGGAGGCCCGCGGGGCAGGTGGGGGGGGCAGGGGCGTGCCGTGAGTGAGGGGCTGTTTCTGGGCAAGTCCACTTGTCACCTCCTGAAATGGCTGACCGCCAGACCTGCCGGTCTGTCCGCCCGTGTCCACTGTCACCACCATCAGGGGCAGTGGGTGCTGGCTGCAGGATCAGGATTTCTTCTGCGCTGGTCGTATGGGGGGAGGGTACAGGGCAGGAGGCTTTGTTAGTTTAAAGCATTGTGAAAAGAAATGTCTCTTCTTGCTCTTATTTCCCACCTGAATTTAAATTAGAAGCCCCCCCCCAAAAAAGAAACTTCTCCACTCCCTCCTGACAAACCTGCCTTCTCTACCCTCAGCCACAGAGCACAAGACCTAACTACTCAGTCACACAATGCCACCGTTGTGACCTGCCTCACAGTAACCCTACAAAAGCGGCAGTGCCATTATCCTCACGCCCGTTCTACAGACAGGGAACCAGCCCAGATGGGTGAATGATGTGACACCCACATATCGGAGAGGCCAGGTGGGACCCAGGTTTCCTGACTGCAAAGCCTGTGATTGGTTCACTGTACCACATAGCTTTCTGTGCTGCCCTGCCCACTGGGTTAGCCAGGTGACCTGTTTTGGCCAATAGACCACGATGAAGGTGACACGGGGTAACTTCTGAGGCTGAGCCTTCAGGGGGCCGTAGCTTCCTATAAGCAAGCTTTCACCGTTGGGAACATCCCTGCCTGAAAGTGTATTGTCATGTACTAACTCCGCTGCGCCGTGACCGCCGTTCTGTGAAGTCCAAGCCCGTGGACAGAGAGAGGCTACGTGGTCAAGCATATGAATGAAGCTTTCTTGACCTTCCGGGCCGGCCGAGCCATAGGCCAAATACGGCCAAGTGGATGGCCCCAGCCAACACGCAGGTAGAAGAGCCAGCAGGCTGAGCCCTGTCTGAATTCCTGGCCCCCTGAATCTTAGGCATATAAAGTAGTTATTGTTTTAAGTCACTAAGTATTGGAGTAGTTTGGGGTAACAGATAATTAAAATGCCTTTATATATATGGCAAGAGATGAGTAACAGTTGATTTAATTCCTTCTTCCTTCCCTCCCTCCCTTCCCTTCGCAGATGTTTATTAAGCACCTACTACGTGCCAGGCCCTACACTAGGTGCTGTACTAAATGAGCAAGCCAGTCAGCGCCCTTCAGGAGCCTAGTGGATGGTAGGAAAGACCGCGTGCAAGCAGATACATGCGTAAAATGACCTTGATCGTTACAAAGGGCAAAAAGGACCTGAGCCACGGGGTGAGGTTCTCCACTTCACTGGGAGCACAGTGAGGGGTGGCACAGGAGTGCGATCTGAAAGAATGAGCAGGCATTTCCCAAACAGACAAAGCAGGAGGGCCATTTTGGGCAGAGGAAATAGTTCCACCACAATAGACACAAGGGTGCGACACAAGGCGCGGCGGGGGGGGGGGGGGGCTCCCCCTGGGAGCCAGGCACCATGCTGAGTGACACTCCATCAGCTGACCTGCAAGCTATCCTTGTCCCTATCCCTATCCCCACTCTGGGCAAGCTCCACTTGCATGAACTGCCTTTCGAGTATCACGCAAGTCATTAGCTGAAATGCTGAACAGGATAAGGCCAGGCCAGATGCTTCCTGTATATGCCAATTTCAGCGTGCCTCATCTCTGACATGCCCCTTGATAGAATTCCATTAATAAATGCTTTTCAAGAACTTTGGTTGAGCCACCTATGAAAGCATCTGTATGGCCAGCGCAGGCTGCCTTGAAACACCAAAGACTGGAGGGCTAAAACAAGAGGTGGTATTTTCTCCCAATTCCAGAGACTGGAAGTCCAAGGTCAGGGTGCCAGACTGGTCGGCTCCTGCTGAGTGCCTTCTGTCTGACTTGCCACCTTCTCTGTGTCCTCTCCTGGTGGAGAGAGAGCTCGGGGGTCTCTTCCTCTTCTTAGAAAGACACCAATCCCACCATGAGGGCCCTACCCTCCTGACCTCATCATCTGAACCTACCTGATCACCTCCCAAGGCTTCGGTTCCATCGGGGGCTTAGGGCTTTGACATGTGGATCTTGGGACGCCGCCTACCGAGGCTATCATCTGGGTGACATTTCTCCCTCCTGACTCTGAGGATGTAATGAGAGTCTTCATTCAAGTTCATGTTTCAATCCAACGTATAACATCCCACTAATCCTCCAGTCTGGCGACCCCGTTATTAAAGGAAATGAGACCATTTCCTCTACTAAAAGCTTACAAATTGCGCATTTAATCATCTTTTCAAGGGCTTTTGTCAAGGTTCAGGTCTGTTGGTTTTGGAATCTACCTCTCTTTCCATTTTTAAAAATTGTGTTCAAAATCTGCCAGTCTTCTGTCACCTTCTGCCTTCCGCCCGGCTCTTCCCTGAGGACCGAGCAGACTTCGGGGACATTCTTCACAGGTTCTCTCCAGTCCTGGGAAGTATCTGAAATAATGTAAAGGCCAGGCACTGCCCTCCCGTGTGGCAGGGCGATTGTTCGAAGTACTCGCGCGGGCGTTCTCGTCTTTGAATGTCCTCGTGCCGAGATTGCTGAAGGTGGCTGGGTTCTCAGGAGCTCCTTCCCATGAGGGGTCTTACACAGTGCGGCCAAAAATAGAAGTCCCCGTTTGGCTGCCTATTTCTGGCATTGGCTGGAGAGATTATGATGAGTATTTTTAACAGCAACGGGAAAAATAAAGTGCAGAATTCCCTGAGACAAAAAAAAAAAAAGGTCAGAGTGGGCAGGAGCAGGACTGGGTGGTGTTGAGGAAGTGGTCAGACTGGGGTTGCTGGCTGTGTGAGTCCTGGGAGAGGCGAGGGCACAGGGACCAGGGCGCCCCCATCTCGGCAGTGATTTTCACCCCACACGTGCCTTTGAAACAAAACCTTCAAGGAGCCACTCGGAGTTCCAACGAGGAGAGTGTCAGTCACGACCCTAATGACCTAGGGCTGTGTGACCTTGAGTGAGCTCCTGAACCTCTCTGGCTTTCGGTTCCTTCATCTGCACGTTGAGGGTGATCGTATTCCTTGTCTCGGGGTTGTTACGGGGATTCCATGAGTTCATAGATGCGAGTATTTAGAACAATGCCTGGCCTGGAGTGCCATGCTGTCACTGGTGATGATTGATCGTTCGGACGTGCAGACCCTGAATTCTGGGGAAAGGAGGAGCCTTGGTAATAATGGAAATTGAGTTTCCTGCCAAAGTGGCAGGGTAGGACCTTGGAGTCAAGTTGAAGAGAATAAGAAAGTGTGACCTTTCTTGCCCACTTAAATTCAGAAACCAAGGCTCTTATCTGCTATGGTATCTCACTCCATGGCAGGACACGTCCTCTTTAAATTTTCCGTTTTCCTCTTTATGGAGCGGGTAGCTTTGAATGGGCGCTGACAGCCAGGAACATTTACCGCCTTCCCCAAGCAGAGGCTCCACCTCCTTCTTAGTCATCTTTCTTACTGGTCTTCCAAACACCTGACAGAATGGTCCCCAAAGATGGTCACGTCCTAATGCCCAGAATCTCTGAATGTGTCCTGTGACGGGGCAAGGAAGATGTAGATGGAATTAAGGTTGTTAATCAGCTGCCCTGAAAACAGGGAGATGATTCTGTATTGTCCAGATGGCCCAATTTTATCACAAGGGCTCTTAAAAGGGGAAGAGGGAGGCAGGAGAGGAGGCCAGAGCGAGCAGGACCCCACCAGCCACTGCTGGCTTTGAAGGTGGCAGGAGGGGACCCCTGCAACCCCTTGATTCCAGCCCTGGGAGACCCCTCTCAGACTTCTGACCTCATAAGCTTATGAGCCACTGACTGTGTGGTGCTGTGTGGCCACAGGAACAGGAAATAGCTACACAGACAAACAACAGTGATAAACAACCAGTCAAGCAAAACCACTGGTTTTCGCAAAGCCGGGCGGTAGCTTTCCTGACACTGTTCAGAAAGTGCTCTGGCCTCTCTCTCCAGTTCGTGCTTGCGTCTCTGCCCCTCGTCCCGGGACGGGTGTGTGTTCTTTACAGAAACACACCCTGCTGTCCTGCCACTGTAGCCACGTCTCCTCCCCGCTGGGTCATTCTTGGTTTCCTACTCAGAAGTCCCTTTGCTAGCATCCTATTTCCTTTTCACGCCTCTGGCTCCATGCCTGCCTTTCCTCCAGACTTCATGAAACCCTTTCCTAGGACCTGGGACCTGGGAGTCAGTCTGACTCTCAGGTCCCAGGTCCAGCAAAGGTGCCGAGGACACCAAGATGCCAAGTCTCTCACAAGTAACTCATTGTCTAATGGCCAAGACTATATGAAATTGCCTTTGTTTTTTTTTAAGATCTAAAAATCTAAGAGTAATTCCATACGGTTCAACCTAAGGAGAGAGAAGACGTGTGAGTAGCTCCGAGTGTGAGAAAGAGGCAAGAAGCCGAGACCAGGAGGAGCGGAACCATGGTGGAGGGGACAGGTCACAGGAAATGGTAATGAGGAGTGCTGTGCACAGAACAGCCCTGGCGCCTGGAGCTCCCAGGAGCCACTGAGGTTGGCGTCAGGGAAGGTGACGGGCGTGCCCCGTGCGGGGGCCCGGCCTGTGCCAGCTGAGGACTGGGGGAGCTGGGGGACACTTCGAGCAGGGAGAAGGGCACCCATGTACTTCGTGACTTGCTCCCTCTGCAGGGAGTGTGGGGAGGCTGTGGGGGCCAGGCGAGGAGAGGAGGCCGCGAGAGGGGCGTGTGTGGTAGCCCACATTGGGACAGCAGCGGCCCAGAGAAAGACCATGACCTAGGTTTGGGGGACTGAGGAGGAGGGGGTTGTATGTGAACTTTTAACAAATTATAGTAAGACACGCACAACGTAAAATCTACCATTTTAACCCCAAAGGGCATGGTTCTGCAGCATTAAGTACCTGCCACATTGTTGAGCTTCCATGACCACGGTCCGTCCACAGAACTCTTTTCATTCTCCCGGACTGAACTCCGTCCCCGTTCAACAGGGAACTCCCCACGCCCCTCCCCCAGCCCCTGGCAGCCATCATTCCACTCTGTCTCTCTGAACTTGACCACTAAGTGCCTCGTGTAAGTAGTCATACAGTACTTGTCCTCTGGTGACTGGCTTATTTCACTCAGCGTGATGTCTTCAAGCTTCACCCATGGTGTAGCATGTGCCAGAATTTTCTTCCCTTGTAAGGCTGAATAATATTCTGCTGTCTATATGCACCTATGTTTTGTTTATCCCTTCACCCACCAATAGACCCTCAGGTTGATTCTACCTTCTGGATGTTGGGAATCATAGTGCTATGAATATGGGTATACAAACAGATCTTCAAGTTTCCAGTTCTTTTGGGTATGAACCCAGAAGTGGGATTGCTGGGTGACTTGGCAGTTCTATGCTCAGCATTTTGAGTAACGTCCACACTGCCTTCCTCGGTGGCGGCCCCGTTTCCCATCCCCACCCACAGCACCCAAGGGCTCCAGTTTCTCCGCATCCTGGCCAGCACTTCCTGTTTCCTGTGATCTAGGGGTTGGTTTGTTGTCTGTTTTGAGAGTGTGAGGCATTACCTCGCGTGTGTGACTGGCTCTTGTGTCAGCCCCTAAGTCCTGGGTGGGCTTGTTTTGCCGCGATGGGAAACCAAGACCCCGAGTTCGCCGTCCTGGTGCCACCCCGGCTGTCAGGCTGCTACGCGGCCCGGCACTCTAAGACGACTCCCTCACCTCCCCACAGGCTCTGCCATCTGCACTTTCCACTGTCTGTGCCTGGTCAGAACGAGGTCTAGAGTAGCTGCCCCCTGGAGAGACCTTTGAAAAAGCATGTTGAGAATTTCCCTAACACTGTTTTCAGAAGGATTAGACACCCCTCCTCCCTTGGCTTAATGTAACCCTTTGGGGTTGGGTCCACAGGTGACTTCTGGAGGAAATACCGAGAACCCCTCCTTCAAGGTAAAAGGCTTCCAGGCCGTGGCTGGCCAGCCTCACACACACAGACCAGTGTCCAAGAGTATGCCCCACTCAGTCTCCCACCCCCAAGGCCTTGTGTATTTCTTCACGTGTTCACACGTGTGCCTTTCCCCTGCCGTCCACGTGCGCATTCTGCAGGACAAGGTCAGACGTTCCTGACACAGGTCAGAATGAGGCACGCCCAAGGTCAGCCAAGGACAGTGTGTCTACCTGCCCCGGAGCCCACAGAAAGCCTGAAAGCTGGGAGGAAAGGTGCCAGCCCAGGTGGGAGTAGAAGAGAATGTTCTAGGTGCTGAGGTCACTTGGGGGTTTTCACAAATCTCAGCGTTCAGGCCACTTCTCCTGCCAGCTAAACAGAATCCCTGGGTGTGGGGCCCGGGCATCGGTATTGACTGGCGACGCCCACAGGTGCTGCCAAGTTCGAGAACCAGAAATCCTTACCTGTCAGCAAACCCGAGACAGTGGAGATTTTTTTAAATTGTGGTAATAGTCACATAACATAAAAAATTAGCCCTTTTAAATGGCGCAACCGAGTGGCATGACGTGCATTCATAGCATTATTCAGCCATCACCTCTACACAGCTTGAAAATATTTTTGTTGCCTCCACAGGAGATCCTGTGCCCGTTAAACCTGTGGAGAGCAGGTGGTCACTGTCCCCAACGCCCTGGTCCCGGGCAACCACTAATCTGCTTCCTGTTCCTCTGGGTTTACCTCATCTAATCTCCTGCAGATGGAACCACAGGACGTGGGAACTTTTGTTTTCAGCTTTTTTCACTTAGCACGGGTTTCTCGTGGGTTAGCAAGTAACAGAGCTTATTCCTTCTTACAGCTGAATAAGACTCTATTGTGGATAGAAGGCTTCGTTTACCCACAAATCGCCCGAGGGACATTCCGGTTGTTTCTACAGTTTGGCCATTGTGAGTAATGCTGCTATGAACATTCACGCAGGAGTTTTGCTTGAGGGTCTGTTTTGAATTCTTTGGGGTGTATATCCAAGAGTGGAACTGCGGGGTCACATGTAATTCTATGTTGAGCCTTGCAAGGAGCTGCCGCACTTTCCCACAGCAGCTGCATCATTTTACTTCTACACTTGCAATTTTTCACGTTTTTTATTATAGCTCTTCTAGCAGGTGTGGAGTTTGTGAATCTCCTTGTGGTTTTAGTTTTCATTTTCCTAATAATGGCCGATGATATCGGGCACCTTTTCTCGGGCTGGTTGATCATTTGTAGTCTCCTTCGGGGACACGTCTATTCGAGACCCAGATGTTTCATGTGCCCCGATCCTTACGCCACCACTGGAAGGACTGTCTACGTTTTTGTAATGAAGAAACGGAAGCTAGGAGAGGTTAGGTTGCCCCGTATTTAATCGGTGATGGACAGCAAGGTCAGCCTGACCCTGAAACTCACACCACACGCACTTCCCCGATGCTCAAGTGTGCAAATGCTGGTGCCAGAGGAGACCCGCAGCCAAAGGTCTACGGGGTGTGGGGAAGGGGTGAGTGCAAAGAACTGGAGCCCCCAAGGAGGTCTGCAGGTGGGGAGCGGGTAGGGGCTCCATGTGGGTTTGCAGGGACAGAGACCCAGGTGAACAGCACATTGAAGGGGACCCCTTCGGCCAGGCCTGTGTCCACAGCAGAGGAAGACACTGTGCTCTGGGGTTTTGTGCTCTGGGCTCCCTCGAGTCGCAGGAAGCTCAGCCGCACTCGGCTCCAGCAGTGGACTCTGGGACGATCTCAGACACACTCGGCGAGGCCCAGGGTCACGCACATGGAAGCAGTAAATCAGTGCCCGGCCCGGCAGCCCCTGCAGCGGCAGGAAACCCGGAGGCATGAGATGACACTTCTGTTCCACTTCCAGAAAATGGCCTCCCATCTGTGCACGCGCGTCCACGCGCGCCCGCAGAGCGCGGACTCTCACGTGGACGCTTTGGGAAGACTTCCTCCTCCTCTAAATGGTGCGAAGGGAGATTGGAGGTGGGGCAAGGGGGCGAAAGGGGTTCTGACTATGTGGGGCTGAAGAGCAGTAGGGACCAGGGCGGCTGCCCTCGGCTTTGGCAGGCAGCCTTCACCTCTGGAAATGATGCTGAAATATTTCAGCCTCACTCTCCTGGGGCTTCCTGTTTCCTATTTGGTCTCCGGTTTCCAGGCAACCCATGACTGCCGCTGAACTCCTGAAATGCGCGGGTCTCCAAGTGTCCCTGCGACGCTGAAGCTCACGTCTGTAATGAGTTCCCCAGCTGCCGGGTCTCCCGGGGCAGCCCATCCGCTCTGCTGTCCCCACAGGACAACAGCCACTGTGAAGTTGCCTTGTGCTTCCAGGGGTGCGCGTGTGTGCGTGTGTGTTCTTGCCCTCTTTGTAGGCCGGCTTCCTCCAGTTTCAGAAATCCTGCAAAGTCAGTCCGGCTGGCTCTGGTGTGGGCTGTGGGGCAGGAGGGTTAGGGTTCACTGCTTTGATTTAGGAAAGCCCCAAGCCTGGGCAGGAGCCCGGTGGCTAGACGGGATTGCCCTGCTGGGGTGCTGTCCACTGGGTCTCTCTCTCTCACAAAGGAGCACAGGGGCTGCTTTTGCTTCCGGGACCCCTGGTGGGCTTTGGGGGACAGGAAGCCCTTCCATAGAGGCATGGGAACCTGGTTTGTGAGTGCAGTGGGCCCATGGGGGTGCTGTATGCAATGGAGGGGAGCAGAGGTTTGGGGAATTGCCATTAATTTTTGCTTTTACATAATAACATAGGAGCCATGTATTTTTTAAACTATTTAAAATTGACTTTAGGGAGAGAGGAAGGACGAGAGAGAGGGAGGCACATTGACTTGCTGTTCCACCTAGTTATGGGGACGGCGCTATAACCGACTGAGCAACCCAGCCAGGGCCCGATTGAGCCCCTACCCTAGGGGCAACTGGCTCTTTCTTTTTCTCTGGGATCCCTTTAGTTTGGCATTCTCTCTTGCAGGGATCGCAGTCTTTCTGAACATCACTGCGATCATGTGTTTTCTTCAGCACCTTACATTATTCTTGTCTCCTGAATTCCTTTTGTTTTCCTGTTTATTTCGTTGGCTTATTTTGATCTCTGTCTTTAATATGGGGCGGGGGGAGTTGTCTGGTATGGACACAAAACAAGACATGAGCCAAAAAGCAAAAGAGGAACAAGCCTCCTTTTATAAATAAAATCTAATAAAAATATGTAAGCTACCTTCTTAAAGGAAAAAGAAATTAGTTCCCCCCCCCGCCCCCGGTATAATGCTTTGCTAGGTAAACACACTGGTATAAAATTTGAAATCCCAAATTGGATTGCATATCCTACATATTGGTATTTTTTTCTGTTCTTAAAAACTCCTGACACCCAAGAAATCAAAAGTAAGAAATTTTATTTACATTAAAACTTGTTTTGAGCAAAACAAACACGCAGTAAACACCCCTCTTCTTGGATTAGTCACCAGATATATGAAAACTGACTTAGATCATTACATTCATCATAAGTTACAGCTATGGGAATAATATTAGTGATTCAGAGTTGATGGAAGCCTGTTTTTCATTAAAAAGCATGGCTCTCAAAACTCAGTGCAGACTCCTAGTGGATGAAAATAATTCTGCTTGTCTTGGAGCGGCAGTCGAGTGGTGGTGGTTTCACACTGTTTTCTGAGCGTTTTCCCCCAAACACGAGCGGACAACAGCGTGTGTGTGCGCGCACACTTGCTGGCCATCTCCTGTTGCCCCGGTGACCCCGGCTGCCTGCAGGCTGTTGGTGGGGCGTCTCCGAGTGTGGGCCCGGGGTGTGGACTGGCTTGTTTTGTTGAGAACACCCACATCTCAGTAGTGATAAGTCTTTTCTCTCGTACTCATCAGCTTTTCTAGAGAAGAATCTTCCAACCTCCCACCAAGAAGGCAGCAGCAGGCTGTTTAGAACAGAGGGGAAGAGGCCCCCTGAGGTCTCAGCACAAGCTGGGGACCTGCACCCAATGGCCTTGATCTCCCCCCCTGCCCACCAGTCCCGGTGACTGGGCTCCTGGTCTGTCCGGTCTGTTTCTACAGATAATGAACTTTCGGGTGGGGGAGGGAGGAGGTCCCCACTGGTCCTCTGTTTTCTGTCCCATCCCTTCCCGCCTTCTGAGGAAGTGGGCGTCTACTATCACAGCCTCCTGGGCCCGGACAGACCGCTCCGTCTCTGATCTCTGTCCTTCGGCGCCCACACCCTTTTTATTTCTTACTAACACTTCATAAGTGGATTTGGGGAGGGAGGAAAAATATATATAGGTTTTCAGTCCATCTTGGTTAATCAAGAGTTCTCATGTTCTTTTGTGATGACCAGAGATTGTGCCTCCCAAGCACCAGCTCCTTCCCAACCACGCATTTATTCACTTAGCCATTTACGGAGGTAACCGGTGTCCCGCCCAGCCTGGTGGGACGCCATGGGAACAACCAGGTGGAGGCCAGCATAACCGGCTTGTGGTTGACAGATGCAGGACTCCAATCTGGGTTTTTTGAATCAGACTCAGACCTGTTTGCACGCAAGAAGCCAAGGTAAAGAATCATAAGCAGACTTTATTTTTAGAGAGAGGAGAAGGGAGGGAGAAAGAGAAGGAGAGAAACAGCAATGTATGGTTGCCTCTCACGTGGCCCTCACTGGGGACCTGGCCCGCAACCCAGGCATGTGCCCTGACTGGGAATCGAACCAGGATCCTTTGGTTTCCAGCCCGCGCTCAATCCACTGAGCTACACCAGCCAGGGCACAATGTTTTGATTTTATGATGGTGTGAGAATGATTTGCATTCAGTAGGAACCATGCTTTGGATGTTGACCTTGACCCAGGCTAGCAACATGGGGTAGGATGCTGTCTGTGATTCTGGACAGCAGCAGGAGCGCAGGTCCGGGTCCTCCACACGATCGGGAGGGCGAACGACCGAGACGCAGCCGTGTATCCATTATGCGAGATGGTTTTGCCCCGCCGTGGGCTAATATAAGTGCTACGAGCACATTGAGGCCAGCTAGGCAATGCTAATGTTCAGGAAGTTGGGTGTACTAAATGCATCGTCAGCTTAACGGTATTTTCAACTTACAATGGGTTTATCAGGACATAATCCTATCCATCATTAAGTCAAAGAACCTCTGTACTACCTTCCCAAGAGCTGACATGCGCAGGACAAGAAACTTACTTTTGCCGGGGGAGAAGGTAAGCATTCCCTCTGTAGGGCTGGGGGCTGTGGGGAGCCTAGGGTCACGGGGAAGGAACCTGGGTGCACGGCCATCTGTCCTGGGCACTCTGCCAATGCCACATCACTGGACAGCCCCTGAGATGCCTTCTGATCCTCAGTTCCTTAATTCAGTGCATCCCCACTGACCCAAATAGAAATAATGTGCCCAGGGCTGAGGTTTCCACCGGGGACAGTAGCAGGAGACATCGACATGAACCTGACCGTCCCCCGGCCAGTGTGCTAGTCCCATAATACTGGATTCACTCAGTCCCCTCAGTCAAAATCTGATCCTCGTTGAAGCTGGGGTAGTGTTTCTGAATTATTGATGGATATTTAACTTCAGGATTCAGGAGCAGGAAATCAGAACTCCTGGGAATTCTCGGAAATACCCCAAATGATGTCATTTTAAAAACACTTTCAACATTCCTACCACTCTTTACTCGCAATTATGTATATCTTGGAAGTTGTGTTGAATATATAAGAAACAATAAGTTTGGTGGTATTTACAAAGAATCTCTGCCCATCGCAAATACCCAAACATGGGAAAATACCAGCAAACATGACTGGGTAGTCTTTGGGCACTCAATCTGCCAGCCCACTGAACCGCACTACATAGAACTGGGTGTGGAAATGGCCAATTTAGGGATTTATCTGTGCTTTAACTTGTTATTTCTTGGGACACCATTGATACGATTTTCAACGTGTATCCGAAATGTATAAACTCATGAGTATTTATTTGTCACAGTAACTTGACACCAGACAGGGTCCCGAACACACACTCATAATATTTCAACAGCCACACGCAAGACTCCTTGAACGGCGACCACGTTTATCCTTCACGCTCCTGTCGCCGTTCCCCAAAATGTCCGACCTTCACCTTCAACTTGGAGTTCTCAGCACTTTCTGCCCCTGATTTCACTTGACGTCAGCGGGGTCCTTCAAAGCAGTCACTTCTCTGGGTCGATTGTTGGCTTCAGTTCTCACAGGAGAATAAACACTTTTTTCCTGTTCTCCTGACAGATTTTTCTCAGCATTCGGGATTCTAAAACATACTAATTTCAAAAAAAAAAATGCCCAGGAGAAACCCCTACATAGAAGCAGTAGGCTGCAGTTGGTCCTTGCCTGATTTCTAAAAAAAAGGTGTCATTAGACAAACAAAATAGCATCATAAAGGAGAACGTGTGAGAAGCTGGGGCAGCGGGTTTGGGGCTAGATGCCTGGATCCCGCCTGGGACGGGCAGTCCCCTGGCTGTCACACACCCACGGCCACTCAGAGGCAATGCAGCCTTTATTGTTCCCTTGGGGGCCACCTGGGAGCAGCTGGGTCCCCAACCCCACTCTGCTGTTCAAATTCATTCATTGAGCACCAGCGCTATCCCAAGAACTACTTTAGGCGCAGGGAACACGTGGATAAATAGGACACACCTCTGCCCTCAGGAAGCCTGGTGTCATCCAGGCACCATCCAGGGGAGGGTCCGATGGAGACACAGGGGGATGTGGCAGTGAGCCCAGCCTCAGCCACCAGCTGCCCAGGCTCGACCCATCTTGCAAACCCAGATCTTCAGCCCCACCTCCAGGAAATAAAGCCCTGGGACATCCCAGATCTGTTTTCCTCCGATACAGGGTTACCCAGTGCAGGTCCTCAGTCACAGCTCACGGGGCACCATCCACACCTGTGTGTGACTTTCTCTGAAGCACCCGAGCGGCAAGAAAGTAAAGGCGAGTTAGAAGAATCTTTCATTCCCTGTGTCCGTGTTTCTGGCTGTCAGATCAGCGGAAAGCTCAGAAGGGCAGTAAGTCTGCTAGAGAGAAGAGCAGGGCCCTGAGCAGCTAGGGATGGAGACCTGCTCCACCTTCCCTCTGGAAGGGAAGACATTCCTCCCACCAGAAGCCACACAAGCTGGGTGGTGGGGCAAAGAAGCAAGCCAACTCCTGGGGGAGGGAGGTGGGCAAGAAGAGGGGGTCCCAGGCAAGGTGGATTTGGCATGAAGCTAAAGAAGCTGGGGCTTCAGGACCCCTCACTTGCCAGGCCCCCTTCAGGTTCCTGGAAGGGGCCCTTAGCAGTTTGCTTGAAATTCATAAAAGTTGGCAAAGTGAGATATAGTCACTATAATCCGTTAAGGCTGCAGTCCTCTCACACGGCTGTCATTGCTCAGTCACCCTTCTGTTTGTGTTGGTGGCGTTTGGAATGGCAGTGGACATTTTAAAAAACATATCGGGCCGGGAGGAAATTGAACTGAGAGTGCATGTATGTGTGTGACATGCAGTCACTTCCTAGTGAAATAACTTTTAGCGCCCTTGCCCCCATGGAGAAGCGGCTTCCAGGACCATCCTTGGAAGTCTGGTCACTGTGCTGACTCCTGAGCAAAGGTCATATTGCAATTCGAATGTGACCTATGGCACCTGGCACAGGAAGGAGGTGGTGAGCGGAAGGGAAACAAGGTTCCAAATGTGCCCAGTTAGAGGCTCGTTCGTGGGAGACTTTTCAAGGGTTGTACGTGTAAAAGGCAGGGGTCCGTTCCCATCCTTGTCCGAGTTCTCCTCTGCCTGGAGTTTCTCTCCTATCATGACTATACTTAGTAATGCCGTGTATACACTGATAAGCACACCCTATTTGTTCCCCCTTTGTTGGGGTCGACAAAACAGCATGTATGTTCCTGAGGGGCGTGGCGACAGCCCATCTTCCTACTCTGGAGTGACTGAGGCTTCTTCCCCGTCCTGGCAGACCTTCCTGCCAGCCCAGTCCGTCCAGAGTGCTGTGTTTGAATCAGCGTGGAGCCGGCCGGTGCGGGGCACCCCGGCAGCGCCCCGTGGCTGCTCTCAGCGAAACAGAGGGACGGTGGAAGTAACCCGCTGTTCTTCCCCCTCACCCGAACCCTGGGTCTCACGGGCCGCGTCGCTGCCAGCCCTAGGGGAGTTTTTCACAATTAGCCAGAACTCTGCACGAAGACCCCAGGGACAGCTGTGCGGTCGGGCTGCACCAACCGAAGCATGAGAGGACACTGACCCCGTGTGGCCACTAGTGGAGGTGCAGCACCCTTAGAGGGCCGCACCGGTGTGGTCCTCTGGCCCTTTGACCTCAGCGGAATGACCCATTCGCATCCTCCCTGATCAGCCCGCCTCTGTCCCTACTCATAGCAGAGGACCCGTGGAGAGGGAAGTGGTGCCCTCAAATCCACTGACTCCTCCGGTGACCTGCCCCCTCGGGCGCTCTCAGCTCCGCGCTGTGCTTAGACTGTGACTCCTGGGCCATCTGAGCTCAGCATGCGCAGGAGCGGTGCGGTGAAGGGGCAAGCAGGAGCTCAAAGTGCAGGAAGCACGTGCAGGGGAGGGGAGTGCTGTTCCTCACCCCCTCAGGCCCCAAAGCGCAGAGCATGGGGTCCCGAATGTGGTGCATGCCCACTCAGCAGTGCAGAATAAACAGACACGGGCAGGCAGGGGTGGGAATATGCCTGGAGGGCTGGCCAGTGGGGCTGCCTCTGGAAGAAGGTTCCAGACTAGGGGGAGCACTGAATTGAATTCTCTGGACGCTGAGTCCCCACCCCCAATGCTATGTTCTTTCCCTGACCACAGAATTTTCTGGAAGGGAAGGGGCCTGCATGCTGCAATCTGGCATGGAGGAAGGAGTGGGGTTCTATCTCTAGACATTCACTCTTCATCGTCGCTGTGATGAAGGTCCCATAAAAAGAAAGTGCTGTGCTTGGGACAGACGAGGACAGAGAGGCTCAGAAAAGTTAAATAGTTACATGTCAGGTCAAAGCCACGTTGTTTGTGAGAAGCCAAGCCAGGGTTTGAACGATGCAGTGACAATGCAGCCCAGGCGCGGCGGTGGGGCTCCAGGAGTCCACGCCCAGCCCCCTGCCCCCTGTAGCTTCCACGGGAACAAAAGTCCCAGTGGTTTCCCCGGTGCCTGTCTCCTCCACCCCAGTCCACTCCCTCCATGGCAGCCGAGTTGCGGTCCAAAAGGCAAATCCAGTCACATCACTCTGTGCTCAAAGCTGTCACAGCCCTCCTCTGCGTCAGGGTGAAGTGGAGCATTGGTCTTGACTTTGCTGGCCTCCCGACCTTGGCCCCACTCTGGCCACATCACCACTTCCTTCTTTCCCCGCCCTCCCGTCACTGTTGCCTGGCTGCCCGTCCCCTCCTCCAGGCCTCAGCTTAGGCGCCACTGCCCCCCAGAAGTTCTCCTGCCCCCGTGGAGACCGGCGAGGGCACGCCTCGTCTGTTAGAACCGCAGAGAGAGGTCTGAAGTGATAGAGAGTGATAATACCCAATCGGTTTTTAAATACTCACGAGGAAATGGGGGCAGGAGAAGATGAAGGAAGAATGGCCGAATATTGTTATCGATGGTTGAAGTTGGGGGATGGGTACACGGGGTGTGTTGTACTGTCCTCTCGGCCTTTGTGTATGTTCAGAAGTTTCCAGAAGTTTTAAAAAACAAAGCCTGGGTGAGGAGCCTCTCCCACATGCCTCCTTAGCACCTGTCCCTGCCTGTCCCCACTTGTCCCCACCCCGACTCTGACACTTATCCCACTGCACTGTGAGCTGCATAGTTTTTTAAGGGCTGAGATTGTACTGTGTTTTGCTCACTTCTGTGCACCGGCTTCTAGCAGGGTCATAGGCACAGGGAGGATCTCAACATATTTCTGTTGCATGATAAATGAACATCTTTCCAGGCCATGTTAGGTAGCAGAAAAGCACATCACAGAAAATACATGTTCAAACAAACAAACAATGCTGGCTCTGCCCCTAGAACCCTCTAAGAAGGCCACAGCATCCAGGAAGGTTTAATGGCACTTGAGAAAAACAGTGTAAATGGTGAAGAAGAAGGCAAATTTAGACACTGGAACCTCAGGGGTCTAGCTGGCATTGGTCAGGCAATCTCTGACCAGCTGGTTTAAGATTCCATTTCTGGGAGAAATGAAAGTGTAATTTAGGTCTCAGGTTGGTGACATCGGACTTAGTGTAGGCAACTCCATTTTGGGCCTGTCTTCTTGTTTTTAACAGAAGCTCGTGTTTTTGTTTTGCCAAATGAAAGAGACAGTGTTTTTGTTTTGTTTTGGAGGGAGGAGGAGTGTTTTGGGAAGGGTGGTTGTGGGGGGACATAGAAAGAAAGAGGAGAGAATGGGGCCCCACTCCCCTCTGGGTCGACGGCTGGGCCCCACCTTTAGTTGCACTGAAGGAGTCAGTTCAGGCCAGAGGATCGAGGCCTGTCTTTGTAGGACCCTGGGCTTCAGCTCAGCTGATTCTCCACTTCATTTTCTACCCCATCTGCTCAGATCCAATCCTGCTTTAGCACTCTGCGGACTCATGGTGGCCATGAGCAGCAGGGGACAGGGGAGAAACGTCACCTCTGAGGTTGACAAAAAGAAAGGCAACCAAGTTCTTTGTCAGCACATCTTTGACCTGGCAAGGCAGAAGTTACCCACCTATGATCTTGGGTTCAGAGCGGACTGGCTTCCACTAAGCCACACAATTTTTGAGGCCAAGTCCAACATCTCATTCATTTCTGTACAACAACCCCTAGCCCAGAGTCTAACCCGAGGTAGGTGCTGAATCAATGTTTGAAAAATCAATGAACGAAATGAATGTGCTTGGAACAGTGTGGGTTTTTCACTCTGCCCCGAGCTGGAATGATTACTCAAGCTCAGCCACATTCCATGTTGTTATAATTATCTTGGTTACTGGGTTTATAGAGCATTTAAGAACTCCCATATTCTCCCTAACTTGGGGGAAATTGAAGCTTCAGTAATGAGGGAAACTTTCAGTTGATTGTTTTCTGTGGGAAGTCAGCTTCAGGTCCCATCTGGTGGCCTCCATGAAGTCTTTCCTCATTGCTAATGGAATTTTGTGTTTTTCCTTCTGCCTGCTAGAGCCAGACCTTAGAGAAACGGACACTCCCCATCTTTCCATGAAGGGGAAGTCCAATCTCATCCCAGCCCCTCTCTGGTTAGGACCTGATTTTAGGTGGACAAGAGAAGACTTGAGAAAAATAAGCAGAGGGAGAGGGAGGCTCCTGCTGTTTGAGCCAGGCTAGTTTTGCAGAGAGGGGTCTGAGACCCCGGGCTAGGAGGAGGAGTGGGCATTAGCCATAAACTTCACCTTGGAGCCCTGGCTGGTGTAGTTCAGTGGATTGAGCGCCGGCCTGTGAACCAAAGAGTTGCCAGTTCGATTCCCCCTCAGGCCACATGCCTGAGTTGTGAGCCAGGTCCCCAGTAGGGGGCACATGAGAGGCAACCACACGGGTTTGCTCCCATGCTTCTTGGGATTTCTCCAGTGCCCTTCCACTCCAGCCGCATTCCCTGCACTCCACATCTGGGACTGTGACTTCAAACTTCTGAGCACTGACTGGAGCCCTTTAAACAATGTTCATTCCCTCAGTAAACATTTATCAAGCTCCCAATATGCATCAAGCAGTGTTCCAAGTGGGGAACAGGGCCATAAACAAGACAGGTCAAATCCCTGACCTCATACAGCTTCTAGTCCAATGCCGGGGAGGAGAGGGATGCTGTGTTATTGCCAAATGAAGAAACATGCCCAGAACTTTCTGAGAATGTTGGAGGCACCCAACACCCCTCCCACTGTCCCACAAGTTTAAACAGGCAGAGCCTGGCCCGTGCAAACCCCTGTAACACAGACCACAGCAGCGGCTGACACCGAGGCACGGGCTTTCTCTGCGCCCAGCGCTGGGCAGGATCCTCACTGGCCCTCTGCCTTCAGGCCCCTCCGATGTGCGGCGGGGGGACCAGGGGTTACGGCTCCCTCGGGGGTGACTCACTGCGTTAGAGGAGCAATCCTGTCACTGGACAGCAGCCCGTCTCCCTCCGCACCAGAAGGGCCCACAGTCAAAGGGCCTGGCTGGCTGGGGAGAGCGGTGGGCACCGTGGTCCAGTGGGGAGGCGGGTCTCTCCCAAGATCCCAGCCTTCTAGGATTTACCGAAGGGGCTTGTGAGAAAAACCAGGGGTGCAAAAGGGGCTTTCAGGATATTTGAGGTGGGTGAGCCATGTGGGGTTTCAGAAAGGACCGCTCTCCTCTCCCTTGTTCCCACTCACACCCCAAAAAGCACCATTTGCCCTTGGCCATCATCCACCCATCTTCTCTCTGAAGTGACCGTTCTGTAGGTCATGGACTTTGTACAGCGTTCGTTGACCTTCGAAGAAAGCTCAGCACAGGTAGGTAACCCGATTTAAAACATGCATGGAGGACTGAAACAGATGCCTCCCAAAAGACATCCAAATGCCCAATACACAGAAGCTGCTCAACAGCATCAGCCATCGGGGAAATGAGAATGAAGACCGCACTGGGGTAGCGCTGCCCTTCCACCAGCGTGGCCCAGGGGGGAGGCCTGACCAGGCCAAGTGTCCAGACGCAGAATCTTCTGTGTTCCGCTGGGCCGCAAGCCGGTCCACCTGTCGGAAAATTGTCTGGCAGCATCTGCTAATGCTGAAAAGACCGCGGGACTCTACTACTCCTGGCTCCTCCCCAACAGGCATGAGCATGCGTGTCCACCAAAAATGCGGAGGAACGCACGGGCAGGGACCCTCAGCGCAGCCTTCTCCCTCACAGCCAAACTCTGGGCCCAACCCAAACGTCCACCCCAGGTGCCCGAATACGCATTCAAGGCTGGTTCATACAGTGCCATGTCCCTCAGCAATGCCAGAGAGACCGCGGTGCCACGGCACACGTCACCCTGGGTGGATCCCATCCTGGGGGGTGAGGAGAAGGCAGACCCGAGGTGACATGCTGCATGATCCCTTCTCAGTGCAGCTCAAAAGCAGGCAATGCTAGTCGGCAGTGATTGAAGTCGGGATGGCAGTTTCACTGAGGGACTGCGAGGTATTTACAAGGAGGAGGTGCCGGGAGGTAGTTACACGGCATGTGTTTGTGTGTGTGCGTGTTTATCTAGTTTTACACTGAAGGTGACATGTACGTGATACTTCAGTAAACATTTAAAGGAAATAAGAAACAGCCCTGGCTGGTGTGGCTCAGTGGATTGAGTGCCAGCCTGTGAACTAAAGGGTTGCCGGTTCGATTCCCAGTCATAGCAAATGCCTGTGTTGCAGGCTAAATCCCCAGTGGGGAGGAGCATGCGAGAGGCAACCACACATTGATGTTTCTCTCCCTCTTTGTCTCCTTCCTTTCCCCTCTCTAAAAATAAATAAAATAAGAAGAAACAAAAGAAAGAAGGGATAAATGAAAGAAAGATCAACAAAACCCTACCCTCTCAAATGCAACATGGTACAGCCATTCTGGAACACAGACAATCCCTTAAAAAGTCAGATGTTCACCTACCACGTGGCCCAGCAACCCACTTGTAGGTATTTAGCTAGAGAAATGAAAACTTACTTCACACAAAAACCTGTACGTAAGTGTGTCTACCAGCATTATTCACAGGGGACCCAAACCGGAAATACCCCAAACGTCTCTCGATGGCGCAGGGACAGACTGGTAGATCTGCTCGGTGGAACACCACTCGGCGGAGGAAGGGCGGGCTGCTGAGGCACACAGCGAGGGTTGGACGCTGCTGAGGGAAAGCCCACTCTCCAAGTCTACATTCCGCCTGGTTGCATTTATACGACCTCGTGGGAAAGACAAAAACACAGGAAGAGACGACAGATTGGTGGCTGCCCGAAGGCTGAACACAAAAGGGGTGGCATGAGAGAAGCTTTGGGGTACAGAAATCATTCTGTGTTCGGTCAGAGGCGGTGGTCACAAGATCCACACACGTATAAAAAGGCATAGACTGACACCCCAAAATTGTGGCTTTTCCTGCATGCACATTTAAAAATGTTTTAATAAGAGAAAAAACAACCCACATGAAAGCTCCACCCTCCCCTCCCAGGCCCCCGCCTCGGTCCTTGGAGCTCAAGGGGCAGGGATTCAGACAGGGCCTGGTTCAGCGTGGACACTCACCCTGTGGGTTTGCTCTTCAATCCCCGGACATTCCCACTCAAACAGCTAAGGGGGTCGCCCCCACCACTCCCTAAGGGGGAATTTATTCCGAGGTCACGGCCATGCAGAGTCCCTTGGGTGGGGCACAGAGGAAAACTTATCAGTCCCTCAATCCAGGGCTCCTCCCAGTTGGTGAGCATTTAGAGAATTGCAAGGTCAGGGCCTCCAGGATAAGTTGGCCTTGGTCACGCAGAGTGCCCGCCATTCCCCATGAGGTCACTCCTCAGCGCATGTGCTTCTTTAAGACCCTGCTCCAATGCCGTCTCCCCTCTGTGGGGCCTCCCCCGCCACCATGCCCTCCTTCCATCTCCCCGGGAGCATCCACAGATCCAACCAGCAGTGCCTGCAGGGAACTGCGCCCCTGAAGAGGATAGAAAAGGCGGGGCCTGGGAGGAGCCTCCGTTCTTCGCGGTGAGACTGGTGGTGACACTCCATCCTTGCCGAGTAACCCAGGTGCCGGGCGACAGGGCGCAGGGCTGGTCACAGGGGCTGTGACGAGGAGACGCCACTTCAGCAGGGACCCAAAGGCAGTCCTCCTCCCTCCGCGTTCCCCTAGGAAGGGCTGCCAGGCTTTGCCCGCCAAAAGATCGCATGAGACATATGAAAAACCTGAGCTTTGTTGTCCCGAAATTCCCGTTTCGCCGGCCATCCTGTTTGGTCGGGCTGCCTCTGGCCGGAGGGGCTCCCTGCCCTGTGAGCTCAGGGCCCAGGACAGGGCTGGATCACAGCAGGTGCTCAGTGAGCAGGGAAAGAAGGATCCAGCACCACTTGTACCCTGTATTTCAGTCTTTGAATTTGTGTGGTGACTCCCAGTGACACAGTGACCTCCCCTGTGGCAGGGACCGGGGTGGATGCCACTCTTGGTGCCTAATGTAGGGCCTGGCTAGGGGTAGCCCAGGGGGTGGGGTGGCTTGCGGGGGGGGGCTTTAGCTGCCTCCTGCAACCTCCACCAGCACCTCCCCCACATCCCCAAATAATAATAAAATAAGAAAAACATGTTTTTAAGTGTGGTAAAATGTGTGATACTGGAAAATGTGTTTTTCTCAATCGTATGTACATGAATAAGAGCAACTTTGGAAATTTTTGCTTCGTTTATTAGGGGGAAGTCTAAGAAGAAACTGTTCCAGTTTCTCGGTTACCCCCTCCAAACCAAACAGGCTACCCCCAAGCCCCCCTTCTATTCGAGCTGCCACATATGAGCCAGCGGCATGAAAAAACGTCCTGTGATTCTGGGCGTGCGTGTCTGTCTCCTCACGGGACTGGTGCCCCATTTCCAGGCCTGGCACCGTGGCAGCATCTCAGGAAATGCGGTTTGAAAGCCTATCAAGAGTGACAGATCAGACCTGACATACAAGCTTTCAGCTCAGGGTGCTCCTTCTAAGGAAGGCCGCTTCAGAAGCAGACGCCCTGCTGCCCCCTAGAGGTCAGCGATGCCCTCGAGTCTGGGGTGTCAAGGTGCCGCCCAGGAAGGGTGTGGGCTAACAGCCCAGCGAGTTCCATGAATAAGCTCAGTCTTCACTCACAGTCGTGAAAGGACCACTGTCCCGGGGCCGACTCAGCCCCTGTTGGTTTCAACTCAAAAGGAGAAGGTTGTTGCTTGAGCCTCTTTTGAGTTTTAAAAAGGACAGGGAAGGGCACTGTATAGAGGGCTTTACTTCTGACTTTTTTTTTTCATTACTGCAAACTGTCGGATGTTGAGAGCCTTGCATTTACTTGTGAACTACCAGGCTGTGTTTGTGGAGGGAGGCGGGTAGAGACGTGAAGGGTCAAAGTTATTTTCCCTTTCCTTGGAAGTTTCTCCAAGGCTTAGCTTTCCACGGAGTAGTCTATATTTCTTTCCGTGCAGTGTCGTTATTATTTGGTGCGTTTTGTAGGTGGAGTTGCTGAAAGCTTCCCCCCCACATCATGTGCTGAAGTCAATTGAGCCAAGATGGCAGCTGGGCACCCACCAGGAGTGGGGGCCCCGCTGAGCCGTGGGAGACAACAGTACTGGGTGGGCACACTGGTTGAGCTGGGAGAGTGAGCACAGAAGCACTGTGTGCCAAGGTGTCAGACATAAAATCAGTTTTTGGCACACTATTTGCTTGCATGCCCGGGTAAGCCAAAAATAGGTTTATTTTGCATATTGAGGGCAAAATTCGGAGTTCAATGCAAAATAGAGAAGGGGGAGAAGGAAAAACCGAAGACAAGCTGCACATCGTGAACTTTGCCTTCCTTGGGCAAGCTCCTGCTCAGCACTTAGTTAAGGAGGTAGGCAGGTTGCTCTGCCCCTGGCAGCTGGGGTATTAAAGAAAATAAACCCAGTGAGTGGCTCAGGGTGCTCCAGAGTCCCCGAGTGTGTAGCTGTGCTGTGTACGTGACAAGCTGCCTGTCACGCCGGTCTGCCCCACGACCCTTATAAAAATTTCTCAGTGGCGAGCGAGTGCAAACAGCCTAAATGTCCAACAAAGGGAAAACTGCTAAATCAGTTACAGTGTGGCCTCAGCATAGAATACCAAAGATCTTTTGTAATGTTGTAGTAGTTTAGGGAAATGTTGTAGTAAAAGAATAAGTAACAATGTGGGAAGTTGTTTGTGATATACTATTAAGTTAAAAATAAAAATGAGATTTTAAAATGATATATACAGAGAGTTCTGGGTAAAGATGGCAAAGTAAACATGTGTGTGGTTTTTTTTTGTTGTTTTTTTTTGGTTCCTTACCAAGCCCCACTAAAATGACAGCAAAAGGATTATTTTTCCTAAATAAAATAATTTCTTTATTAGAATCTTAGCAGCGATGTTAATAAACATAGATTCTCCACCAAGAATAACAAGTTAATGAAAATTCGCTTTAAAGCAAGACCAAAGACAGGTAAACCTGGGCCTGTAACTAGGGTCTCCCAGGGTGGTTTTGAAAGGCACACACCTGCACAGACAGGAAGGAAGAGGAAACAGACAAAAGGACAAAATTTAGAAGCATGTGGGTGAATGTGATACACACAGGAGAGTCCAAGGAGACTTCCAACGTGGTGGGGAGGCAGACCAGACATGAAGGGCAAAAAAAAAAAATCTGTGTGGGAGCAAGTCAGAAAGTTCCAAGGAAGGATTTCTTAAAAGAAGGTGAAACTGTTCAAAATAGTACATTTCAATTTGTAAGGCGAGAGAGAGTCAACTGGAAGAATTTTCTGTACAGAAATAATAATAGAGAAAACTAAACAAATGAAAAAAGGAAACCAAGCATGAACTCAAAAACAAACAAAAAACCCCACAACAACCAAAAACAAGAAACAGGTCATCAGAAAAGGACTATATCCGTCAGGGTCTAATCAGGAAATAACAGAGGAAGTTCGATAATGGAGAATTGTTAGCTGTAAGAGTGGATTGGGGAGGGTAGCTAGTGGGAAAAAGTGAATAGAACTTTCTAGAATACAAGAAGAGCAGCTACTACCACCCACTCCAGCTGAGACAGCGCCAAGGAGGACCCTCTCCGCCCAGGGCCGAGATCCAGCCCCCTGGAGAGGGCGCAGTCCCAGCTCACAGAGCGGCAGGAACGTCGTGATGGTTTCACGACTGGGGGGACTTGCCGGAAATCTCTAAACTTGCTCAAAGCCCACCCTCTAGGACGCTAGGGAAAGCCACTTATGGAGGGACATCTCGCTGGAGGCGCCAAGAGGGGCGATGGGGAAAGCCGCCCGCCGCTGTGCACTGCAGGCGCCTGGCCCGGAGAACCGAGGAAGAAAGCCCCCTCCTCCCTCCTCGCAGCGCCTCTCTAGCGCCCTCTCCCGGCAAAGCCTAGCATGGTGCCACCCAGCAAAGGAAAAAAACCTGAAAGGTCCCACATGATTTTCACAGAGCAGGCGATCAAGGGTGGATTTCGCTGAGAGGTCATAAGCTGATAATTGGCACAAAAATCTTTTTAACATTCTTGTGAGAATAAAATGAGATAAAGGGCTTGGCATACAAAATGAGTTCTAAGACGTTAATGACAATTGCTATGCTCAGTGATTCATTGGCTGTTAGCAAAGAAGCCTTTCAGTCCATTCTTGGAAAGCTAAATGGGTTATGAAAGAAAACAATTCCAGTGGTTTTTAGATTACTCAGATGACCTCAGAGGTTCAAGTGCGGCGGCGGATACTGTGGGTGGTCTGAAGGGTACACCGCAGTGGGGGGAGACTCAGAGGAGAACATCCAGTGGCAAAGTAATGCGGCAGCACCGGAAATAAGTGATGAAGGCCCAGGTGAGCGGCGGCAGTGGCGAGGACAAGGAGGGAAGCTATGTGCCACTCCATAAGGAGACGCGAAAGCTCTGCTCCAGCTGGCCTCAGCCAGGGCAGTGGGTGGCCCACAGAAAGTGGCTGGCCTCTAAAGGAAAGAAAGTTTCAGAGCAAAGCGTTGTGACCTGTCCTTGTAGAGCGCCTTACTTGGGAAGCTCTGGGCCCCATGTGACAGAGACTCTGAGTTGCTCCAACACTCCCACACGCTGGAAGTGGACAGTCCCAGGGTCGGTTAATTCAATGACTCAGAAAGGACCCGTGTGGCAAGAACGTGGGGCTCCTGCAATTCATATGCTGCTGCTGCGAGTGTGAGTGGATCCCACCCCTTTGGACGACTGAGTGATTGGCATACCTAGGCACGCCAAACAGAGGCACCCCGAGTGACCCAGCAGCTCAGCTCCGAGCTAAGCCCAGACGTTCTTCACGGCACAAGAACGCTCGCGGCAGGACTACCTGTAACAGCCCGAATCTGGAAAGTACCCACAGGCCTGTCCTTCGAGAATGAAAAGCGATAAATGGTAGTGTCGTCTCCCAGTGGAATTCTGTCCGGCACTGAGAACGGAGGACCTGTAACTACACGTGCCACTGGTGAATCTCAGAAACACAATGTCGAATGAAAGACACCAGACATGGAAGAGCACTGCGCATTCAGAAAGCGACTCACCAGGCGGGGTCCCATCAGGCTCCACCCGGGTGAGATACAAAAGCAGACAAACATCTGTGTCAGATGTTGCGATAGTGTCTACACTTGGGAGCAGGTAGTGATTGGAAGCTGCTAGTCACACAGGTGTGTTCAGTTTGTGCCACTTCATGGAGCTGTGTGCTCGTCATTTTCAACAAACGTGATACTCCAGAAGTTTAAAAATAAAGGAAAAGTGTCTGGTGCTGTCTGTCTTTCCTTTCCCCTTCCTCAGGGGGTGGGCCTTGTTTCTGGCTCCCACCCTCTTGGCTGGGAAGCTGCTGCCAATCTCTAGCTCCGGTTCTGCCCTAACCAGTTGTGTTTCTCTGGGCAGATTACTTCAACTCTGGACCTGTTTTTCCATCAGCAACAGTGGAGACTGGACCAAATCCAAGGTCAGCACATCCTTGCATGAGACTTTGTTCCTTCAAGGTCCTTGATAGGAGGGCCTTGAGCTGCTGCTGCTGTTGGTGTTTTTGAGGTTGGTTTGTTTCCTTCTGTAAGCATTTTTAAAAAGCAACATTCTCATAGCAACTCTCCATTCCCTGAAAATAACCTCCCCTCTTCAACACAGCCCATGAGCACCAAGTAGGTGCTGGGAAGGGCCACAAGAATCAAATGTTTTTAGATAACCAATACTTTCCTCAAACTTCTCAAGACATGAATTGTCTGCAAATTACTTACCTATTACTAACTGACTTCACTAAAGAACAGGCATCACAATGGATGATGCTGTGATGTTAGTTTCACCACCCAAGCATCCTTACTCAGTGCTCCCAGCGGTTAAGGGACAGGGGTGCTCCTTCACTGTGAGTGCATTTTCTTAAAAGGAGGGTGCGCATGTGTGTGTTTGTGTATATGTATGTACACAGGCAGCTTGAGACAATATTCCCCACAGACCTTGCGGAGGAAGGGGCCAAGAAAACCTCCAGTGCCCCGGATTTCCCATGTCTGCGGAACCTGTTCTCCTAAAACTTCTCTTTCGAGTATTGAGTGTCTCCCATGGGCCATGTACAGTATTGGGGCTCCAGAGATACAGATAGTAAACCACCGGCCTCAGCTTCAAGTGCTTACAGCCCCAGGGAAAGCATCAGGTATATCCCCAAAGATGTCAATACAAACCAAGCGGTGAGTCTCAGAAGCCCAGGAAAACATCCACAGTTAGAAAGGTCAGGAAAGGCTTCTCGAGCAAATGGCTTTTGAGAGGTGATTTTTTCCCAGGCGGAGCTGGGGGTGGGGTAAGGTGGGATTTCCAGAGGAAGACCCTATCCCAACCGTGAGTGTGGGGAAAGGCGTTGGCTTCTGAAAGCGAGTGAGTCCTTTAGGGAGGGGAGGGGAGGGAATGAGCAGAAAATGGGCCTGGAAGGGTGGATGGGCACTGGGAATGCCAATCAGAGGAGCTGCTGTTGAATTCGGTGGGCTGTGGACAAGCCACTGGAGGGGTCTGCACTGGATCCCCCGCTGAGGACGTGTGTGTGCACCGCCCTTGGCTGGAGGGGGACAGCCAAATTCCTGCTCTGATCCCTCCTCGATGCACTTCAACACATCAGCTGCAGAAAAGGTGCCCTGCGTGAGGTGCCCCGCCAGTGGAAGTCACGAAGAAGTCAGACTGTGTCTTTAAGAGCCCTGCGGTTTGGGGACAAGGAAAGAGGAGCAAAGTGGGGGAGCTTAGACAAGGATACCTAGAACCACAAGACATCACGTGAGTTGTGAAAGAAGCATCATGGGAGTCTTGGCAAAGTGCTCAGGCCTTCCTAATGGGGCCTGTTCCCCCTGACCTTCCATTCTCCTCGTCAATACTAGGCTGTAAGCTTCTCAGGACGAGGGCCAGGCCTTGCTTGTCTTGGCACGGCCTGGGACTAGCTCTGTGTCTGGCACTTGGAAGACAGTCACTGAAGGAAGGATGGCAGAAAGGGAGAGACAACTCCTCGCCTGTCATGTGTCATCTGCTGAGGGTGTCTGTCTTTAAGTCTGTGCAGCACTGCCTACCTTTGGTTCATACTGTCCCTTTCTCCTCTCTCCCATGTTTTGCTCACCTCAGTCCTCCCTCCCTGGTGGTACCAGCCCACACCGTCTTCCTGTATCCGATTCTTTCAGTGATCACAGAGTCTGTGCTGCACAATTTAAGCCCCTGTATTCCTTGCAGCTGCTTCCTGTGTGCTATGGTGTGAACTCTTTGAAGGCAAAGTCCCCCTACTTAATTGATTGCATCCTCTAGACTGCAGAGACCGCTGACTGGCTGGGAAATAAGGCCCGCCACAGGAGGAGAGGGCAGAGGCTGACATCCTGGAGCATCAGGTGTTGCGTGGTGCCGTGTGTGCATTCACAAAGAGTCTGATACTATGGCCAAGTGAGGGGAAAACTGGGGGACAGATCAGGCCCTAAACTCATGGCTGAGGACAGAAGAGGGGGAAGTGTGTCTGTCTGCAGCATCAGGGGTGGCTGGGAGGATTTGACGGATGTAAAATTTTGGAGGGGACTGCCTACAGGGGCCGTGGACCCTCCTCTCTGAATGCCCAGGGTCCAGGGCATGTGCCTTCTCCCCAGCCTCGCTGCCTTTGTCAGAGTGACGGGCGAGCAAGGAGAGATCTTTGGGGTACAGCGTCTTGGAGGAACTGTTGCTTTGCCCTTTTGCTTTATGATCTGAACGTCAAGCGAACGCGGTTCAGGAACGTTTGCTCACTGCAGGCAGGCTGATGCTCCGTGTAGAGAAGGAAGGAAGGTTCTCATCACCATTGAGCTCATTTTCCCAAGAATGACGTATTCCGTGGTCAGAAAATGACTCCCGGACCTGTTCCAGCTTTCCTTTCAGGACAAGGCTGATCTACGTTCTCCTGCATTTGGCTGAGTACTCTTCTCAAGTAATTGTTTTCTGCAGAGGGGCTGCCTGCCTACCAGACTGTCTGGGGCTGATGTCAAGCCCAGTTACTTCTGTAGGATCTCCTGAGAGTAAGTGCTCACATTTCCTAATTTAGTCCTTCCACCAACCCTGTGAAGGAGGTTCCATGATTAACTCCCATTCTCCAGATGAGGAACGATCGTCTGAGCGGGTAAGTGTCACCCCCGAAATCATACAGCCTGTAAGGAAGAGGACTTTCCTCGACACTCTTCTGCCTAAATGAACTGTGTAGGCCGATCAAAGCGTCAGCTTGGTCTTTCCTGTCGCTCATCTGATCACATGGAGCAACATGCGTTATAACATTTCAGCGGCAGGTACGTGAAGTCCCAGCTTAGCATAGAGTGAATAAATGTGTGGATGCATTGTACAGTGGATGCTGCGTATGGAGTCGTTGGAAAAGAAACAACTTAAGGACAATCAATCTTTCCGACCATTCACAGGGAGCCTACTCGGTGTGTCTGGCATTGGAGACCCAGGATAGCCTTGCCCTCATGGGGTTTACTGTCCATTGCAAGAGACGCGTTAAACAACTAATATTACAGTAAACTAATCAGTTTCGTTACATGCAACTAAATGTAGCAGAGATCTATGCTCTGGTCGGAGGAAAGAGCGATTGGGGCTCACGGGGGGAAGGTCAGCCCCTTTTGGGCCAGGGGATACATTGAGATGGGCAGAAGCAGAAGTCGAGTCAAATTAAAAGAGCAAAAGGAGGAGGAATTGCTTTTCACAAATAGAACTTGACCAGAGGGCCCCCAACTCTCCAGTACCACTGCCTGCTTAGGGAAACCCGGAAAGAGAAAGCCAGGGAAGGGAGAGTTCAGTTTCTGTGGGCCGGGCGGACGGCAGGGAGAAGGAGGAGAGACTGGAGCTGGCGCGGAGGGAGTTAAGCGAGGCCGGCCCGGGACCGAAAGGGTTAACGGGGGCGGTCCGCTCTGCAGCCGATAGGCCCGCCCACTGGAGGGCGGGGGTGTGGCCTCGGAGAGTGAGCCCTCGGATTGGCCGCGGGGCAGGCGTTACGCTAGGACCGTACCAACAGTCGGGAGCCGCGGAGGCGGGGGTGGGTGTGGGCCAGCCGGCTCGGGCGCGGGGAGAGGCGGCCAGGGAATGGCCGGGCCGGCGGTAGGCGGGAGCCGCAGTGGCGGTGGCTGCGACGGCTGGGGGCGTTGAGCGCGGCGTGGGGCGGCCCCTCCCCGGAGGCGGTGGGGGTGGCCGGGCCGCACCGCACGGCCAGGCGGCTATGGAGCGAGCTTAGGGCCCCGCAGGTGAGAGTGAGCGGCGTGGGGGCGGCGGAGGTTGCGCGACCCGCGCCCCCAGCGCAGCGGGCGGGAAAGTGCGGGCGGCTCTCAGTGTGTGCGGAGGGTCCAGGGCCGCCGGGGGACGAGGTGCCTCCCCGAGGGGCCGGGCAATGGTGCCCTGAGCTGTCCTCGGGCAGGTCCCAGAGGGAGAGCTGCTCGGGCCGCGCGCCCCATCGGCTCCGAGGCGGGCTTCTGCGGGTGGTCGCGGCTGAAGGGATGTGGTGCGTCCTCGGCTCCCCTGAGGCACGGGCCTTACCTGGGGACGCCTCGGGCCGCCCGGGGCCCCCTTAATGACCAAGCCTGGCGCCTGGACGCGGTCCCGTGAGGCAACTGGCACTGCTGCCGCCCTTGTGTCTTGCCGGTGCCGGTTGCCGCGGCCCGGGAAGGATCGCGCGCCCCGCGGGCCCATCTCGCGGAGTGAAAGCACGAGTGACCTGCAGGCCCCCAGCAAGGGGCAGGGTAACCGTGATCCCTGTGTGCAGGGGTCGGTGGTCTCCTCTGGGTCTGCACCCCGCGCTCGCCATCGGGGCGCGACTTGAGGAAATGATACTGTAGTCCAAAGTGGGTTGCGCTTGAGAGTTCATTTCCGGGTGTGATGGCCCAGCGATTAAGAAAGAACCTAAACGTTGCCATTAATGATGAATGCAAGCAGTTGTCCAGCTGTGTCCTTGACTGTGGAAGCTGATGAGAGTTTCATTCTAATCGGGTTTCTGGTACCTGCAAGTCTCTTGGGAGGAAGGGAAGGGTAGAAGGAAGTTGGAGGGAAAGCGGAGGGGACAGGGCATGATCGGTCGTTGCGGAATTCTGAGCCCTTTAATTGAGAACGTTGTCATTGGGATGGCTGAGTTTGTAATTTGGGAAAAGGAGAGCTGCTTGATACTCCGACTCGAGTGTAGGGCCGGGTATCAGTATCACCTCCACCCAGCCAGTTTCTCTCCCGCGGTTTGATTTCTCACCTTGAAAAGAAAGTGGGAATTGTGGGATCTTTTGGCTTGTAACTTGTAGGACTTCATAACTATGTAATCTAGTCGTTAAGATCGCTGTTTACAACTTATTCCTACCTTTCTTGCGTTGTAAATTCATGCATCTCATTGGAGTTGATAGGGTTTAATTGGGTCCAAGACCTCAGTGTGCTTGCGTGGTACAAACAGCCCTTGAGTTGAGCAGGCAGGACCTTTGAGCTAAGCCTTGGAGCACTTCACATACAGGGTGAGGCCGAAGCAGGTTTACGATCCTCCATAAGTAATACGAGAATAGACTGTTTTATGTACTCACAACCGTATACCTACTTTTGCCCCTCCCTGTGTATTGTTATTATCTTCAAGACATGTCTTTCAGAAACTGAGGTACAGGTGTAAAGATGCCAAATTACTTGCCTAGGCTCAAAGCCAATCTAAGGTAGATTTAAAATTAAACTAATGTTTTGTTTTAAATTAATATGTTTTCTAAAGTTTGTGAAGGTTTGGGGCTTTGGCCCCTGCAGCCATACAGTAGACTCAGTCCACAGGCTGCTATTCCACATTTGAAAGTGCTTATCAGAGAATCAAAACACCCAAGAAGTAATTCAGACTTTCTGCCTCACAGTGCCGTGCAGTGACAGAAACGGGTGGAGGTGAAAGAGGAGGGAGAGATCTTGGAGCTCGTCGCCTTCCTCCAATGTGGCTGGCGCAAATGTGACGTTCGCAAACAAGTTCACTGTTTACTTTGTCTATTGTCTAACCCTTTATGTCATAGAATTATTTTATGCTGAATTGATAACTCCTTGACTGTTAGTGTGTTCTCTTGATTTCCATTTGTAAACTCCAGCTCCTTCACACAGCCTTAATGCTTCTGCTTTTTATCTTGTCTGAATTTTGAATTTCTAAATTAAATTTTCTTTCCTTAACTTGCAGGGCTGCCTTCAGCTTCCCACACTTTGTGTGACTCTCATTTCAGTGGTAAACCCTGAAGCCAGATGCTTCAGCTGAGTAGATAAACCTTTTAGAGGGAGTGTGAGAGAGAAATATTGATTTGTTGTTCCACTTATTGATGCATTCATCGGTTGATTCTTACATGTGCCTTGATGGGGGAATCAACCCCACGACCTTGACCATGGGGACCATGCTCTAACCAACTGAGCCACCTGGCCAGGGCCTTGAATTGGTAACTCCTTATAGTAGCGACCACAGCGGTTGTCTCTTGGTCACTGCTGCAGTCACACAGAGAATCAGGAGGCCACTTTGTTTTCTGTGGCCATGGTGGCAAACAATACAGAGGAGACAGTCGTGTGCAGCTGATGTTGGTCGCTCTGGGACTAAGCGCCCTGTGGTTTTGTAGGGGAGGCAGGAAGCACAGTTGCAGTGAGACACTACGTTTTGTTGTAATAGTGATGCTAATTGAGGTACTCTTCTCTCCGTACCTGACAACACAGAGCCGGAAGTAGATGTGCAGGCGGTCTTTGACAGTTGAAGGAATGAATGGAAAACAGTATGAAGGAAGGGGAATATTCTAATGTGCATACTGAATTGCTTTATTCCTCTTTTTGGGTAAGAAAAGATGCCAAGAAACTGTGTTTCAGGTTAAATGTGTTACTTGCGGGAGCTGCCTTGAGGTTAGACTGTGGGGGTGCATGGTGTTCTAGGCCCCTGCAGCAGGGGAGTGGCCTGGGGCGCTCCGGTCAGCTGCGGCTTCACTGCCTTGACTGCAGCCTTCTCTGCCTAGGCTAACTAAGCAGTTGGATGGGTAGTCAGTATTTTGCATTAATAGAAGAACCGTAGCTCTTGGTAATGGCCACACCAGTAACACTGACCCTGACTGTCCATCTTCTTGTCCCTTATATTGGGGGTGTGAGAGGAGAGTTATCCCTCCCTGAGTGCCTCTCCAGCAGCTCCTCATTCCACGCTTCTCTCTCTTTTCCTTCCTTGAACTGCCTCTGTAACCCCCAAGGACTAAGGAATTCATTAGCACAGACCTGGGGTACGAACAGAAGACCTGACTTTGCAACTGAAACTAGCGTCTGAGCAACACAACGTCAACATGACTGCGAGGGCCGGGCCGTCTAGGAGAGACTGTAGTGCAAAGACCTAACGTAATCTCATCCTTCTTACCCAGAAGCAGGAGAGGAAGGGCCTGGCTCCGGGCATGGTGAGCCTTGGCGGGGGGAGGGTGCAGCCGTCATCCCGGTGTAAGAAGCGGAGGCTGATGTCGAAAAGAGATAAAAGCTTTTGTGTGTGTTTGGGGTCTGTACTTTCTGGTAAGGTAGACAAGCTGTTCCTTTGGGTGTGTTATGTGAAAGGAGGTCAAGGAGTGTGAAATGATGAATGTGTAACAGAAGTACGTGCAGGTGAGGCAGCGAAGTCTGTCATTCCGTGCTCTCAAATGCTGGCTTTTGGCTTTGCGCATCGAGCAGTGTTTCATTTTCGTCTACCATTGTTAGAGAATAAGGTACTATGTGCAAAAATTCTTATTTTAACTATACTTTTTGTGGAAAAAAATTTCACAGTGTGTTATATGCTCTTGTTGCTTTTTAATCAGTGTGGTTTAACCTTTGTTCTGTTGACTCAAGGTCATTACTAGCATCCATTACCAACAGTAATGGAGTGGGGCTTTGAGGCAATTGAAATATGTAGGTTGTTTGCCCCATCCGCTTATTGAGTTCTCGAATCTGCTCTTAATAGTCAATCTGTCTCTTCTTTCTGAGGTGGGACAGCTGTGCTTTTGCTGTTGTTAGCGTCCCTGCTGCCCTCTTTCTAAATTGCAGCTTCTGATCCTCTGTGGAGTGGCGAGACGGAGAGCTCTGCTTCCTGACATTGAACGCAAAGCAGCTAAGTAGGCTCAGTGAGGTCTGCAGCCTCCTCTCTGTTAATGGGTGAACTTTGTAACCACTACTTTGGCTGCCCAAAGACCTTTTGCTTGTTTCTTGTTTCTTATCTGTGGCCTCAATAGTGAACTTGCTCTCTGTGTAGGTGCATTTATGTTCCTGTAGTCCTCTCTGCAGAAAAAAAGAAAATGATGCGATGATGCGGAAGAACAAGTGTTGGTTCTGGCTTCAGAAAGCATTGCCGGTACTACTTGGAACTCTGGGCCCAGCCCCGTCTGTGTCACTCCTGGGCAGTGTCTTGGGCCATCCCCAGTCTTCCGTGAGCACTTCTGGGTCATCCTGACTGCCAGCCCCAGCTGGTGCCGGGGGCCAGGCTGGTAATGGCATTGCCTTGAGAGCTGGAAGCAGGGGATACAGAAGGCAGCGGTTTAAAGTTGAGTATATAAAATTGGTGTACATAATTGCCACTTCTGCATTTTTTGGCTATACGGGACGTCTGGATTCATTTTAGGACTTAGTTTCCCTACATCTGTAAAAAGCGGCCCTGTGTGCACCAAAGAGCTGAAGAAATTCTTGTAATGCTGAAGTCTCTCCTCCTTGTTCTTCACTCCTGTTATTCAGCAAGCATTTTTCCGGGACCCCTCATGGCCCCCCTGCACAGTGTTAGCTTACCTGGAAGTACAAAGAGAGCAAACATATCCCCTGTCCTGAAGGAACTCACAATAATAGAGCAGACAGGCACACCCAAAAAGGGTGTGTGTGTTTATGTGTGCGTGTGTGCTTGTGTGTGTGTGTAGTCACGGGATCGCGGCTGGAGCCACCCAGCCGTAAGTCAGCACAGGCCCGCTGGAGGTTCTTCCTCAGCTGACTTGTGGCCTGCCAGCTTCACCCCCCAGAACGTAAGGTTGAACAGCGTGAGGTGTGATTGTTGCATGAAGTGTGTTTACCTTTGCGAGAACTGCAGTGAACCAAATGGTAAAGATGGAAAACGTGGGAATCTGGGGGAAGATGTCGTGATGGAAAACATGGGAATCTGAGGAAAGATGGCGTGTCACTTGAAATTGGATATTTTGCACTCTGCAGGGAGCGTGTTCTTCAGTGCAGCCTTAGATGGCTGCACGCGGACAGCAGAGCAGTGAAATGCTTGGAGCCGAGGAAGGGGCATCGTTGGGCCCATCCGAAGCAGAATGCATGTGCCTCAGCCTTTCCCGAGGTTCTAGATCAGGGGCACTGCCTGTGTTGGTTTTTGAGAACAGAGCTCACTAACAGTATGAGCTAAAGACTTTCATTTTCTTTTCATTTTTCAAGCAAGAGGGTTAGAGGGTGTCCTAAATCAAGGTTTAAATGGGACGGATTGTAGGAAATGAAATTTTTTCAGAGAGAGAACAAACACTATTGCCTGTTTCATTTTAACTCTTGCACCCCGGCAGAAAGGCTACCTTAATGCTTCATCCGTGCCCGGTGGTGGTTTTAGGTTGGTTTCCTCACAGGGAACTGCCGGGGGGTTTCACCAACGGGATTCTGACTTTATAGATATGAATAAATGTGTACGTGAAAGTGGAAACAGGGAGGAAGATCTAATACTCAGATGAATTTGGACGGTATGAGAATTAGATGTTCTGTATCTGTAACTTGAAGTTATCGTTAGGGCACAGGCGGCAAACACAAGGCCGCAGGCCGGGTCCAGCCCTCCACCTTGTTTTATCCGCCCGGCGCCTTGTTTCTACCCGGCGGCACGCGCTCCTTGCCCCTAGTTAAGTAGTTACATATATGCGGTACTAAAATTGCATTCGGCCCTGACTGGTATGGCTCCGTGGGTTGAGCCCCGGTCTGTGAACCAAAGTGTTGCCGGTTCGATTCCTGGTCAGAGCACATGCCTGGTTTGCAGGCCAGGTCCCCAGTTGGGGGCATGTGGTAGACAACCACACATTGATGTTTCTCTCCCTCTCTTCCCCTCTGTTTAAAAATAAATAAAATCTCAAATAAATAAATAAAACTACATTCGGCCCTTTGACGGCAACTGCAAGGCTGATGTGGCCCCCAGTGGAAATGAGTTTGACACCCCTGTGTTAAGACTTAAGAGTTTAAGGACATGCCAAGCTCTCATCTTTAAAACACATAGCTAAATTGCCAAACTGGAAAATGTTGTGAAAGGCATTCTTGCGGCATTTTTTGTGATACAGAATGAGTTCCCGCTCTCCCCCTGTTTCATGGAGATTGAGTGTGGTAGACTCGAACTTTATAGAGGACAGGGCCTGGTCCGTCGGAGGAGCGGCACGCCTCCCACCTGCGCTTCCCTGGTGCCCGCTCCGCTCCGAAAGGCCTCCTCGCCTGCAGGCCGAGCTGCTGCCCGAGTGTGGGGAAGGGCTTGGTTGCTTGCGCTGCAACCAGTGCATCAGCCCCTGACTCTGCAACCCAGATGACCACGGGAACAGTGAGGGCTATTTTCTCTGTCCTGCTTTTCCACTCAGGAAGTCATCTCTGGGTTGTCGACGTGGCGATGATGACTAGCCGGTATTCACCCTGGGTTGTCCAGGTGCCACCGATTTTAGCACGGTACATGTGGTAATGCCGTTCACTTTTATCAGCTCTGGGAGTTAGCTCATAGTGTTCTTTATTTTTTATACGAGGAGACGGGAGCAGCATGGTTAGCCATGAAATCACTTTCACAAGTCCCTCTGTCGGCGAGGCAGCAGGCACCCAGAGTCCGAGCCCACGCCCTTACCCAGCTTGCGTTCAGAGTAAGGAGGTGAGTTAAGAAGCCGTTTCTTAAGTGGAGAATTAGCAGGGACAGGAAAGCTCTCTGCAGACACTGATTAATGTTGTTATTTGGTTTAAGTGGTTCTTTCTGTTGAAGGCTCCCATCGGAAGACGAACAGGAGGGGCAGTGTGCCGCCATGGCGGGCAGCTGGCAGCGGTGCAGGGCGGGCGGTGTCCTGGAGGTGCTGGGGGAATAAATGCTCGATGCCATTGGGTGTAGGTGGACTTTGTGGACAAAAGCACCCAGTGCTCAGTGGAAAGGTTTCTGAATGCTTGTGATTTTACTGTGATGGGTACAACAATCAGGAGAGACGGCTGTATTTCTTTCTTTTTTTTTGTAAAGATTTTATTTATTTTTAGACAGAAGGGAAGGGAGGGAGAAAGACAGGGACAGAAACATCAATGTGTGGTTGCCTCTCACGTGGCCCCCACTGGGGACCTGGCCCACAACCCAGGCATGTCCCCTGACTGGGAATCGAACCGGCGACCCTTTGGTTCGCAGCCTGTGCTCAATCCACTGAGCTACACCAGTTGGGGTGAGACTGCTGTATTTCTAGGGGGCTGTTAGTAATATAACGGCACAATGCTCTAACGTCACTGCCAATCAAAAAACGAAAGGTCAGGACATCGGACCTGTTAGCCTGGGGTGAAAGTGTGTGTGTTTCTGGTTTTTGTTATTAAAAGGTTGTGCTTTTTGATTTTATTTACGCGTTGGTTGAAGTTTAACGGTAAGGCTGTCTAAGCTGGGTGTGTGCAGCTGTGTGAGTTTGTGTATGAGGCTGGCCTTAACTGCCCTGAAGCATGTGAATGGATTTAGTGGTCCAGTAGAGATTCTATTTTTTTCTTGTTACTTTTAAGAGTCTTTAATTATGTATTTTCCTAAACATCTTCAATGAAGACAAAAGAAATAGAAATGGCATATAACTTTCATAATGAGTTTATTACTTTATAAGTCATTAATAATAATGTGCAAATATGACCGAACACTGTATTAATTCGATCTTTATTTATATTTAACAGGGAATTTAATGTTTCCCCTCTCCCTGAGAGAATTGTTTTTTGTCACATAATCTATTTCCCTATGTCTTCTCCCCCAATATTTTTAAGGTCCCCAAAACAGTTGATATGGACAGAATAGATGTGAGAATGTTGGAATTTACAAACTGCCCTAAAATTTAGTGACTTAAGACAATGATTTGTTATTTCCTATAACTATGTAGGTCAGCTGGGCTCAGCTGCTTGGTTTTTCTGCCCACATGGTGTAGGCTGGGGTTGCATGTGTCTGTGTTCACGTGACACCCTAACTGGAACTGCAGCGCCCTCGATGGCTTCACTTCCGTGTCTGGCACCTCAGCCGGGGTGGGGGCTGGCCAGGCATCCCTGTCCAGATAGGTCCCTCATCTTTCGGTGGTCTAGCCCAGGCTGCTCTACCTAGCGGCCAGGTCCCTTAAGGTCTAAGCCCAGAACTGACACAGATGCTTCCAGTGGTCAAAGCAAGTTACAAAGCCAGCTCAGATTCCGAGGGAGGGAAGAGAGATCCCCCATTCGATGGGAGGAGTTGTTTGTGGGTGTCTGTCTTTGTAGACACGCAGAAACTTTTCATTAAATTCAGGTCTTACCTCCTGTGCTCACCAAGCCTCCAGAGGTTTGCTGGAACCGATAATTACTGGAGAAGTTTGTGAAAGGGTCCTGGTAATTCCCACTCAGCGTCCAGGACAGGGAGCTTGTGTGAGCAAATATGACCGTATACAGTTTTATAATACATTCCACCCCCTCTGCCACAAACTGCTTCTGTCAGTCGCGCTCTCAGTGAAATGTTCGTACGGAACGTTTTCCTTGTGGAACTGGGCACCCACGGGCGCGTGGTGTTCCATGGATGTGGTGAGGGCCTGATTGGGCCACTGAGCTGGGGACAGAAAAGGTTTGTCACTGAGGCTTTCACTGGTAGCTGCTCTGAGCAGAGGTTAGGATTTCTCCTCCGTGACCTCAGGAGGCCGTATGAGGATGTCATTTGACCAGAGGGAGATTCAGGGGGCGCTGCTGTGCACCTCGCTGGCCGCTCGTGGGACCGCTCGGTCAGGTGGCGAGCGCCGGCCCATTCTCACATCCCTCCGCAGCCGCACGCATTGGATTCATCTCAGGATGACTTACATACCTCTGCACAGGTGTGTTTTCCTGTACACGTTTCTCCAGACTTCAGCCAGATTCTTGATCTCCTTGATAGTTCCAGGGCTGTCGTGTGTAGGATGGTGTGTGTGTGTGTGTGTGTGTGTAAGATGAAGGTAAACAGAGCCTCCACAGCAAGCCTGCTTTAGCTGGTGGAGCTGGGAGTGAAACCAGGGTCAGCAGGAAAATTCCTTGTAGGAAATTCCTTGTAGGTCTGTCCGCCTTCCAGAAATTGGGTCTGGGAGTCTATGCCGACTTTTAGTGTGAAGACTACCATTTGCACTGCCTCTTTTTAAAAATTTGATGTTTTAATTTTTTGCTGTATTTATTGATTTGAGAGAGAGAAACATCCCTCAACGTGAGAGGGAAATATCGACTGGCTGCCTGCCATACCTGCCCTGACTGGGGATTGAACCCGCAACCCAGGCATGTGTCCTAACAGGGAGTAGAACCCCCAGCCACTGGGTGCATGGGACCAGCTGAGCCACCCTGGCACGGGCTGCACTGCCTCTTTTACACATAACATTTTTGAGTTATGTTATTACCTTGAGTCCACTTGTTCTTTGCGGTGGGCTCTGTCCCACATAACAGAAACACTGAAGTAATGTGACTGTAATTTAACTGGACAACGCTGCACTGTCAGAGGCATTGACAGGAGGAGGCGAGGGCAGGCGGGGGCTCCTGGGAATGCAGGTGAACTTCATGTGAGTGATTTGAGTGCACCCCGTGACACTGCTTTCATTTCCTTAGTGTCCGACGTGGGGATCTTAGTTTGCAGAGTGTGTGGCATGCCGCTGTCTCGAACAAGAAAGGAGGACAAGACACGGTGGACAGCCTGTCTTGGGCGCCCTCCCCTCCCTAGGATGCAGAAGTGCGGCGTGCTGTCATTAGAGGGTGGAACGAATCCACGTCGTACACTTTTTCTGGAGTAGGAGGAGTTTTGCAAACTCATACCCTTTTGTAGAAATTCCGCTACAGTCTCCATGTTGTTGATTTCTTAAATACCTTTGTGTTTTCTGAACCGTCAGTGTCAGCAGTGCAGGTGGAGAAGCAGGTTGCCGGAGAAGGGAGGAGAGCTGACTAAGGAGAGCCGACACTCGTCGATACAAAAGAGGGAGGTTAGCGTAAGTCTTAAGGTATTTGCGGAACCTCGTTGGAGCAGCTTGTTTGGTTTCCGCGCACAAGGCACCTCTCCCGGCACCCCTGCCAGGAACTGGAGGGAAAGCCAAGACAGCAGCATTGCTGAGGAGCCACGATTCCGAGAGGGGAATTCGGAGCTGTGTTCAAGAAGACACTGGACAAGGCAGAATGTAGTTAAGTAGTGGTCTAACGAAGGGAGAGGTCAGAGTGTGAGGGGGACCGAAAACGGCTTTGGAGATGGCCCTTGAAAGACTGATCAGGCTTTTAAACCGGAGACGATGGGGAGAAAGGGAAAGAGCAAGAGGAATTTTGAGGGAGTTCAGTGTGAGGATTGACAAGGGCAAAGGTCAACCACGTGGGGAACTGGGGTCCAGAGCATGTTTGTGGTCCATTTAGGTCGAAGCTGAGAAGACAGTGGTGCCCGGCCAAGTGGAGCGGCTGGGCCTGTGTGGGGTGGGGCTTTGATGCTGTGCTAAGGAATGCCTAGCAATCAGACGTGGTGCCTGGTTGGTTGGAAAGCCGCTTTTGCCACATCATCGACCTGGGTGGAAGAACCTGGTGGCCCAGGCGGCGCTTCTGTCAGTGGCCCAGTAGCAGGCGGTTGGCGCTGAGCTAAGTTGGCAGCGGTGGCGGGGAAGGGCAGTTGGAGAGAACAGTGCCGGACGTGGTGACTAATCACAGCACAAAAACCTGTTCAGCCTCTCCTTTAAACCTGCCCCGAGTGCTGATCTGCAGAGGTAAACAGGGAAGCAGCCTAACAGCCCAAGTCGGTACAGTTGCTTGATAAAACTTCTCTCCCAGTCGAGTGGATGAACCGCCTGTAGCCCTGAAGTGGTGCATGTATTCTGAAGCCCGTTCCGAAGGCTGGTGAGATTTCAAAGCCTGAAAGCGCGCGCTCAGATTGCAGAGTTGGAGAGTTTGTTTTGTCCGAATTTTGGGGCTGCTAGAACTTCCTATATTGGTTATTTTTAAAGAGCCTCTACGTTTCTAAGCTTTATTCTGAATGTTTACATATGATAGGTTTACATAGCATGAGGGAATTTCTCTTACTCTACATCAGATGAGCAGCATCCCTAGAAGTTTGTGGGTGAACCGGACTTTCGTTCTGAAGAGCGTTTCAGAGGAAGTGCAAGGCCACAGGGCTGACCCCTTTGGGCCAGAACTGTACCAGGGCTGTCGGTCGTTGCAGCTGGAGATGCTGAGGCAGCGATTGCTGGTGCCACGAGGTGTCCGTGTCCCTCTTCTCACTGCAGCCTGAGATGCGTGGGCGCGTGGCTTAGGTTGCATTGGAACTAGCACACGTCGCTGCAGGCCGCTTTCCCAGCTCTGCCGTTATCAGTAATCACAGGGAGCTGTTCTGTGCGTTCCCCCCCCCCCCATCTTGATTCCATCACAATTACGTTTGGATGCACTTGAATTGCCTTTGTTTCAGCTGATAGCGTTATGGACTCGCTGGGAAATGATGCTGCTGAAACAGAACAGGTGGCTGGAGGTAATTGGAACTTGAATTTGACTCTGACTTTCTGCTTCCTGAGAACTGAAGGGAGAGAGTGGTGGGGTGGGGTACGCACTGAGAGCACACCACGTGTCAGCAGGCTCACCTCCAGGTGGCCCTCCGAACACTCCGCTGGCCCCAGCACGCTGTTTCTGGCTGCGTCTCCGCTCTTATTAGGGGGCGGTCTCCAGTCTGGGTGGGAGGTCTCAGGCAGACTCGTTTGCCCTCTCTTTTGTATTGCTTTTCCGTCTTTGATTTATGGTGTGAGCTGTGACGTGAGCTGGAGAGTGAGGCCGCGCCCCGTTACCTTCTTGTCTTGGTTGTCGTAGCCCAGCGCTGTGCAAGCCCAGCGGCAGGGCAGGCCCCTGCGTGGTTTCAAGTGGCCCTGTCAGCGTGCAGATGACGCTGACCTGCACGTTCTGGACACCCGTACACGAGTCTTGCATTTGGACTGTTTTAGCTTGAGAACTGACGGGGTGGGGTCAGCCCCATGCTCGGAGCAGCATGTCCTCCCGTCTGCGGCGTCGCTGTCCATTACGTGCCCGCGCGGTCCAGACTTGGCCGTGCGGCTGAAGTGCCAGGTCTCACCAGCTTTGCAGTCGTGTTCTGCCAATAGCCAGGCAGTACAGGGATGCGTTTTTCCTCTGCTTCATTTACCCAGATTCGATTACCCGTATTTTCCAGGGACTTTAACTTTAAAATTTAGTGAGTGGAAGGCCAATTAAGTAGAGATACGTGTCTGGGTGTTGTATGCGAATACGTGATCAGCAGATGCGACGCGTGTTATATGACAGATATGATCGCTGGGAACTCGGATTCAGAGGGGGAGTCGCGGGTCCCCTCTGTATGCCCCTGGGCCGTTTCAGGGGTTTCTGTCCACAGTGTCATAAAGCTTATCTTGGGAGGAGACAAGAACTGGAAAGTTACCAAATCGTGCTGGTTTCGGACGTTCAAAAGTCCTTTATGGATTTTGAAAGATAAAAATGAAAGATTAAGAAGTTACACCTATCTGCATGTTTTACTTTTGTTGTGCTTTTCCTCACTGTTTTGGTTTTTAGAAATTTGTAGCCGTCCAAGTGGCTCCTGGGTGACTCTGCATCCCATTAAAACAGGAGCACTTGCTTTTAAATTTTCAATGTACTTGGTTCCAGCCCATGCAGTCCCTCCCCGGACTAGTTCCTTTTAAATTATTAGGTCTTCTCGAGCATAGGACCAGCAAGGCTAAAAGGGTAAGTAATGCGTTTCAGGCTTGCAGAAGCTTCAGCAGGGAAGGCCAGAATCTCTGATTGGATTTTGCTTTACACTTGGGCTTGCAGGAACTGTGGGAGGCGCATGAGTGAAGAAATGCCCCAGTGTGTCTAGTCATGGGATCTCCTTGCTGACCACCATCACCGCCTGCTCTCCCGACGCGAGAGAGTGGGTCGGGGCGGAGGAGACGAGGCCACCATGAAGCTGAAGCAGCGGGTCGTGCTGTTAGCGATTCTCCTCGTCATCTTTATCTTCACCAAAGTTTTCCTGATTGACAACTTAGATTCATCGGCTGCCAACCGGGAGGACCAGAGGGCTTTTCACCGAATGATGGCCGGCTTGCGGGTGGAGCTGGCGCCCAAGCTGGACCACACCTTGCAGTCTCCCTGGGAGATTGCAGCCCAGTGGGTGGTTCCCCGGGAAGTGTACCCTGAGGAGACACCGGAGCTGGGGGCGATCATGCATGCCATGGCCACCAAGAAAGTCATAAAAGCTGACGTGGGTTATAAAGGGACACAACTGAAAGCCTTACTGATACTTGAAGGGGGACAGAAAGTCGTCTTCAAACCTAAGCGGTAAGTCTGCGTCTCGGAGGCCGTGTGTGCTGGTGGGTTGGTGTGGGTAACTTGGGGTTTATAGAAGGGGGTTCATTCCTTCTCTCGGTTGTATCCTCAGTGCACTGCGGGGTTTGACTGGAAGGTCCCCGAAGTCTCTTCCTGCTCGTAATGTTCTGTGAGCCTTTGAGTAGGGGAGAGTTATAGGAATATGATTTGGTTTCATACAAGACTGAACTTTTTACCATTAGAGCTATCCTTCTAACTTTACCGAATACCTACTATGTGCCAGATGTTAGAGATACAAAATGGGTTGGTTAGGAAATAAGCAACTGTCAGCAAAAGCGTGCAGTGAAAGACGGGATCGCTACATGCTTTGGAGAAGGAGTTGCCCAGAGTTGGAGTGGGTTTAGGATCAGTGGCTGAAGTCCCTTTTATCGCGGAAGCTGTGATACTTTCACCCAGGGTTTTTTCTTTTTCCCCCAGTGTGGATATTGTTTTTGTTTTTATTTTAATTAATAGACTTATTTTAAAGACTTAATTTATTTATTTTTAGAGAGAGGGGGAGGGAAGGAGAAAGGGAAACATCAAGGTGTGGTTGCCTCTCGTGCGCCTCCTACTGGGGACCTGGCCTGCAACCCAGGCAGGTGCCCTGACTGGGGATTGAACCAGCGACCCGTTGGCTTGCAGGCCTGCACTCAATCCACAGAGCTACACCAGCCAGGCCTAATAGATTTTTTTTTTAAAAAGCACGTTTAGGTTTACAGAAAAATCAAGGAGGAAGTACAGAGAGCTCCCTTGTATTCCCTCCTCCCCTCACCACTTCCTCCTATTATTAACATCTTCCATTGTGTCGTACGTTTGTTATAAATGATAAGCCGATGTTACTTTATTAACTAACATCCGTAGTTTACATTAAGATTCACTGTGTGTTGTCTATTCTGTGGGTTTTGGTAAACATGTGATGACAGATGTCCTCCGTTACAGTTTCACACAGAATAGCCTCCCCACCCTAGACATCCCCTGTGTTCTACCCGTTCCTGCTTCCCTCCCTCCCGCGCCCACTCCCCCCAGCACCCCGGCAGCAGCCACAGGTCTTTCCACTGTCTCCGGGGGTTTGCCTTTCCGAGAGCACGTGTGTAGTTGGAATCCTCCTTTTCAGATTGGCTCCTTTCACTCAGCAACATGCACTTGAGGTTTCTCCTGGTCTTCTTGTGTCTTGACAGCTCATCTCTTTTTATTGTGGATAATATCCCATTGTCTGTGTCACCGCAGTTTGTTTATCCATCACCTACCTAAGGGCATCTTGGTTGCTTCCAAGTTTTGGCAATTGTGAATAAAGTTTCTATAAACATTTCTGTGCAGGTTTTTGTGTAGATACTAGTTTTTAGATCATTTGGTTGAATCCCAAGAAGCACGATTGCTGGATCATGTGGTGAGAATATGTTTAATTTTGTAGGAACCCGCCAAACCGTCTTCCAAAGCGGCCGCACCCTCTGCGTTCCCACCAGCAGTGAGAGAGCTCCTGTGGCCGCACGTCACCCTCACCAGCGTTGGGCGGTGGTTGTGTTTGCTTTTGGCCGTTCCAGTAGGTGTGCGGTGGCATCTCACTGTTCCCTTCGCCTGCTTCAGGCAGAGAACTGGGCCATCCTAGTTACAGCGACCCCTGTGGACTTCTCTGAGGATCCACAGAGATCATTTGTGTTTCA
>PVJI01007315.1:0-79178 GCA_004026765.1 Micronycteris hirsuta | reverse complement strand
CGTGCCCAGTGGCAGGATGCTTAAATGGTACTGGGGACTCCCTGGGACAAACCAGCAAGCAGAAAGGGGCAGCAAGTTGAGCATGGAACGATGAACTCAGCAGTGGTTTTAGGGGAGGACAAGTTCAAATGATTTAAAAAGAAAATGGGGACAGCTGTGGTTGGCAGTCTGACTGGTCTTCTGGAAGGTGGGCTTCTGCGCCAGCTTCTGGAGCCTCCCCTTCAGGGACCGTCTCCCAGGGAGGGGTGAAGGGTGGTTCCAGACCCAGGAGAGGCCAGAGCCTTCATCCCTCCCTCCCCCGTGGCCGCTCGGCCCCAGGCCTCTCTCTAAGCCCGAGCAGTGGCGGAGCTCAGGAAGCTTTGATGAACACTGAATGCTAAGCGCATCAGTCACTTCCCAGATGCCAAAGCTATTCTTGGTCTTACACTGTTGAGCTACAAGCTGGGCCACCTGCTCCTTTTCATTGAACCTTTTTCCATTCATTTCCACTTTAGAAAACCCTAAGGAGTTGTTCACCTTTGCTGAACTGAAACTGGGTAGAACCTGAGGAACCCAGGGGCTGTGAAAGCTGAGAGAGCTCAGCCCGCGCACGTGCAACGCGGCTTTGCTTGCAGATCGGCTCTCGAACCTTGCAGGGCCTCCTCACTCGCTGGCTCATTTTCTCTCCGGCTGTGCTCCTCCTGCCCTCATTTCGGGATCTAAAAGTCCTGTCAATGGAAACTCACCACAAGCCATCTCTGTGGTCACAGGCACGGTCCCCGAACCCTGGCCAAGCAGTAGCTAGCCCTGGACTTGGTGCCTGGAGAAGGCAGTGTTGCCGCAGCAACTGCTCAGCACCTGGCTGAACAGGCAGGAGTGGGGGGCACGGGGTGCTCTATTTGGTCCCCCACTGCCCACCTAAGATGGGTTCAGTGCAGTAAATCCTTGCTTGCCTGTGGATAGAAACTCAGGTTTTCTGGTCACTCTTAGATTTCAAAAGGCCCAAGAATTATTTTATATCTGGAAATGTCAACACCCAGCATTCTGAGCCTGATACAGAGGTGTACCTCCTTCTCCCCAGGCCACAAGCAGGCAGGATGCTGGGAAGGGGGCAGCTGGATTTCCAGTCTCGGGACCTTCCAGGCTGGTGCCATTTCTCCCCTGGGGGTCACTACCCTTGCTGGTCCTCAGCCCTTCTGGCCTCAGGGCCTTTGCACTTGCCGTCCCTCTGCTGGGTCTCTGGAGACACTCCTTTCTCTTACTCTAAGCCACCTCTTCAGGGAAGCCCTCCATGCCCATCGTCCTTCATGCCCAGACCCCTCACCTATCAGGTTTATTGGCTCACAGGGCTTGTCGGAAATGGTGGTAATTCGTCCGCAGCTGGGTTTTGGCCTCTGTCCGCCCTAGAATGTACCATATTTTTTACTATAAGACGCACCTAAGTTTTAGAGGAGGAAAATAGAGGAAAAATTTTTTAAGCAAAAACTGTGGTAAAGTATTTAATAAGATAAATAACATAATATTTCACCAATGTAAATGTAAATAGCCAGGTAAGCAACATTCGGACTATAAGACGCACCCCCATTTTCCTCCCAAATTTAGGGGGAAAAGGTGCATCTTACAGTCCGAAAAATACAGTAGGTCCTGTGGGTGCGTATGTGGCTCCTAGGTAAATATTTGCTGCACAAATAAACTTTGTCTGCAGGTGAATAAAGTCACTTCACATAGGCCAGGCTGCCCAATGTGACGTGGGATGTCCCTTGTGATTCCTTGTTTAGCATGTTTATCTCTCCTTCAATTAGAATAAGTGGCTTTTGTTTCTTTCTTCTTTTATTTTTAGGGGTTTTATCCCCAGTAGAAGGGAGCCTTTTCAAAACCCTGATCTCCAGGAATGCGTGCACAGCACATCCATAAGGTCAGAGGGCAAGAAACACGAGTTTCCCTTTGAAAGTTGAAGGGTTATCGCGCATCATGTCGACTTTGTAGTGCATGGTGCCGTGAGAGTGGCCAAGAGGCCAGTCTGAATATGTGAGGCCTCGACCGCGGGCTCTGTCCCCAGGGAAGACGGTGGTGGGGGCTTTCCTTTGTGTTCGTTTTATCCACGTGTCTTCACTGTTGAGGGGGTGAAAAGCCAGAACGCCAGAGTGATGGATCTGAACCAGTCAGGCCCAAGGTGCCCTTTTCGTCCAGAAATAAAACTCCTCAATAGTAAAATCCAACACCTCCATCATTTCCAAAGACAGCTGCCGGGCCCTAACTGGCAGATGAGGGGCCAACAGAGGGAAGTTAGGTGGTAGGTGTGTAGCAGGCTCTTCAGGGGCCCTGAAGGTCAGGCAGGCACCTGCCCCCGTGTGTACAACTCTGAGTTCACCAGCCTCCGGGGTGCTGCGTCAGTCAGAGTACCTGAAGGCGGCTGCTATGCAGGACATCATCGCTGAAGAAAGGGAATAGTTTTTGGTTAAGGGCTAAAGAAAATGAGAGTGCAGTCTCCCACCAGTTCCCATAGCAGTTGCGTTCCTAGAGAATTTAGGGTACATTGAAAATGTAGGGGAGAAACACCCCGGGTCTACAGGTAAAGCAGGGGTCCCCTGCAGCCATGTCTTCAGGATGAGGGACTGGCTTGGGCCAGGGGAAGATAGTGACAGCTGAGAGACACGTCCACAAGTATGTGAAGTGGCCCAGGGTGCTGCTCCCAAGTGTGGGGCAATCCCTATGTTCTCCTGTGGGAGAGTCCTCCCCCACCCCATCATCTCCCATTTACCGGAGGAAGGGCGTGCTGCCACCTGATGGACACATCTAGCATTGCAGCTGGTCCCCTCAAGTGTCCATCCTAAACCAATTGGAGTCAGGGAGCTGGGCAGGCGCTTCTTCTAGAAAGAAGGAACAACTCCTCACCAAGGCAAGTCATTGGCACGGGATTTATTCCAAACTGCTGCTGAGCCAGCACAGCCTCTAAGTAGAGCGAAATTTAGAACCAGGTGTGTGCTTTTAAATGCCAGTGCAAATTAAATGGACAAATCTCTCATGAAGGCTGCTTTAAGGGACACTAAATCTTGCAGTTGTTAACCCAGGGTTAACTTTATCCTTTTAAAAAATATATTATGTGCTAATTTTAGCTCTTCTTCTGTTATTAATGCAAATGACAGGAGCCCCAATTTTAGCCATTACATGCGATTAGTAGTTATTGATCATTGTGAAATATTAACCTGAAACTAGCAGGCTTCGTCCAGCTGTAGCAGACACGTGTGAATACGAGGCAATTGTTCTCCCTTGGAAGAAAGACTTGCCCAGGCTGGTGTGACTTACCTGGTTGGGCGTCGTCCGTAAACTGAAAGTAGCGGGTTCGATTCCCTGTCAGGACACAAGCCTGGGTGGCAGGTTTGGTCCCGGTTGGTGCACAAGTTAGAGGCTACCCATCGATGTTTCTCTCTCACATCAATGTCCCATTCTCCCTTCCCTTCTCTCTAAAATCAATAAGCATGTCCTCGGGCAACGATTAAAAAAGAAAAAGAAAAAAGAAAAGTGACTCAGTAAAGCGAACGTGGGAGGACTTTATGATTTATGGGCCAGGGGTGTCCAACCTGCAGCCCGCGGGCTACATGCAGCTCAGGATGGCTATGAATGTGGCCTGATACAAAATCATAAATTTACTTAAAGTATTATGAGATTTTTTCTGTGATTACGTGTCACAGTGTACTTAATGTGTAGCCCAAGTCAACTGTTCTTCTTCCAGTATGGCCCAGAGATGCCAAAAGGTTGGACGCCGCTGGTATCCAGCCGACAGGGTAGCCACACCGCGGGGGTGTCCCCGTGAGCTCTTGCCTTGGTGACAGGGCTGGGTTTCACACTCAGATGCCTACAACCCTTGCAAACCCTAGTGGGGTCTGTTTGCCCTCATCTGCCAGGTGTGGGTGGGGGCAATCCCAGGGACTTGAGAGGACAGGTGACAGGGAACCACATGTCCAACCCTCCCTACAGATGGTCACATGACAGAGAAAGGCACAGGAGGGTCCTCTGGTTGGTTCACCCCATTTCAGTCTATTGTGTGCTGGGCCACAGGGACCCAACAGTGGGCAAAATGGACAAAGATCCTGCTGCTTACATTCTCGGTAAATTATCTAAAATGTGCACAGGAACAGAGTACGAAAATGGAAGAATGAGAGGCAAAGGAGGTGAAGGGTGCCAGGAGCAACAGTGAGAAGGGAGCCCCCATGAAAAGTGACTTAGAGAACTCATGGGGGACAGTCCTCACGAAGATCCCCAGGAGGGGGCAGAGGGATTAGAGATGGCCTGATAGTTTGGAGGCAGCAGTCACCCCAAAACAGAGAAGCATGTAGGAGGGCCTGTTAGGTTGTCACTTGCATACCCAGGGGACCTTTCAGGTCAAGGGCTGATGCCTCTGGGAACTGTGAGGTGTGTCTGGAACTCTGGGGCAAGGTCCCAGCTGATGTGTGGATTTGGCGGTTGTGAGCATTTGGGCCCCCGGGCTGGGGTGGTGGGCAGAGGGGGAGCACCCAGGTGTTCCAGCTGGGGGAGGTCACAGGGGAGGAAGAAATGCAATGGGAGGGAGGGGGTCAGCCCCAGCTGGGGCCTCAGGCAGGGAGGGCTGTGTGGGGCTCGACGCAGGCCGGAAGGGTGTGAGCTCAGTATCATGCTACGCCTGCAGTGCTTATGGCCCCTTCCTCCAAGTGCCCAGGCTGTGACAATGCATTCTTTGGTTGCTTTACCGATGGGCAAGACAAGATGAGAACGAGGCATTCAGTGGGAGTCTCGCAGCATGCAGGTCTTTGGGTACACCGAGGGACATCCAGGGACAGTTCTGGTGAAGAGTTTGGGGTAAAATGTTTATTAGAGTAAATTCAACAAAAATGGGAGGCAAGGGAGCTGAGACACAGGGTACAGACAATTCCTTCCAGGGTTTTGCTCCCCAGGGGCAGGGAAACATGTCAGCTAGCTGGTGAGAGGGAGGCAAGTGGGGTTTTCCTTTAAGGTGAGAGAACTACCAGCATGTTCATGCTGGGAGAAACGACCCAACAACAGAACAGAACGGGTGGCAGCATTTGACTGCTTTTACACTGAGCACGTGTTCTCCGAGCGCCACCCAGCACTGCCAAACTCTGAGGGGGGTTACAGAGCCCGTGCGGGGGCCTGGACGCCGCGGCCCCGGGAGCTGCCCCTCAGTCCCTCCACTCCTGCAGTTCTGGGGCCTGCATCTCCTCCACCCCCAAGCACCCCACCCCAGCCCCCCTCCTTATTTCTTTTGACCCTGCGCTGTGTGTGGTAAACGTCATGTTTCAAACTCGGTCTGATCCTGTGCCTCCCGTGAATGGGGTCATTCCAGGTTTCCTCACACAGGCACCGTGTGCACGTGCACACACACACGCACACACAGAGAGAAATGCACTCACACAAGCATAGGGTGGCCAACACTGAGGGAGTGGATTTCTGGCTTTCCTTTGAAAAACAGATGAGCAGCCCCGGGCTTGCGTTTCCCCTCCGCAACCCTGCAGGAGGCCCCGTGGTGGGCCCCGGCGACCCTAGTCACCTCCTCTACCCAGGCTTTGGAAGATAAGATCAAGAGGATGGCCTCCCTCCACTGTGGCAGTCTGTCCTCAGCCAATTAAAACACAGTTCAAGGGCTCTTAAAGTTAATTGAAGCTGACAATGACATTGAGTTTCCATGGACCTGGTTCAAATCACCCAGCTGCTTGGCAGATAGAGATTCCATCTCCCAGAGAGCTATCAGTGATGGGCCACGTTCACACTGATATGAGGCGTGCGCAACGAGTGTACCCACACGTAGGCGTGTATGCACAACACACGCGGACACATGCATACCACACACAGACACACGCACACCGCACGTGGGCACACAGGCATGAACGTGCACCCATGTGCAGTTTGTATGGACTGCAGGAAAGAGCAAGGCAGATGCATGTGGGAGGAAACAGGAGTGTAAATGTGGTCTTAGACTCCCAGGCGAGAGTTCCAAGCACCCCCACTGTGTGAATTCTAAAACTAACCCCAGAACCAAGCGGGAAGCTGACTCCCTCTCTACCTTGCCACCTGCCCGAGCTGCTCGTTCCCAGAGGTGCGTGCCCGTCAGGCCATCAGCGCTTCAGACGGGTGGGACTCCAGCCCTCAGAAGCACCTTACATCTCTCTGCCACTATGATTTCCGATGGAATTTCTGTTGGTTTTTAAATATAGAGATAGGAAAGTGTGTGTGAGAACGTACCCTAAAGAATTCAAAATGTACACGTGAAAAAGTGAAATCTTCACCTCAGCCCCCGCTTCTCTCCCCCAGAGATAAGAGTTTGTCCTGTCCCGTGCACGCACTCCCCAAATGGGCCAGCTCGGACGCGCACCGCCACAGCCCTCCTCCTCTGTCAGCAGCGCGTCCTGGACACGCCCCCACACACCTTTCCAGTCCCTCTCTCAGTGGCTGCCTCGCGCCTGCTGCTGGAGGTGGACCGATCTCACTGAGTCTGCCCATCAGCAGGGATTTCCTTCGCCCTCCCATCCTGAGTCCTGCCGTGAGGAATGGCCTTGAGCCCCGGCCACAGGGCCCTGGCGTTCTGTGAAGGAGATCGGACACCTTGAAAATGACCCCGCCTGTAGTCGTTCTCACACACTCTGGCCCTGTGACCCTTCCCCCCCCGCACGCCGTTTCTCTCGCAAGGAAAGGGCCGGCCTTCCCGGTTGCCACTCGTGACTTTGCTCAGCCCGTGGTTCACGCAGTCTGAAGCTCTGGGAGCAGTGACCTCCTGCACACGGCTGGGCTCTGCCCCTAGTCCCCTGCCCTCCTGGGGGAGCCAGAGGCTGCCCATCTCCTTGAGACGTCTTCCTTTGTTGTAGTGGCCTTTCTCTGTCACTGCCATCCAGTGTGACGGCCACTGGCCAGGCGTAGCTATTTAGATGTAAAAATTAAAACTAAAGTCATGTCAAGTTCAGTCCCTGGTTCAGACCAGCCATATCTCAGTTCACATGTGGCCAGTGGCGGCCATCCTGAGCAGCTCTGATGGGGAAGGTTCCCATCGGCTGCAGTACATGGGCTGGGATGGGGTGGGGTCCCACAGCGGCCAGGCCCTTCCTTTATGGAGAAAAGGCCAAGAGCTTATGACCCTGGTTCCCTGCCCAGGAGGAGAGACCACGGCCCTTGCCTTACTTGGAAATAATGACATTTTGCTGTGAGGGAAAAATATTCATAACATACAACTTACCGCCTTAACCATTTCTAGGTGTGTAGTGAAGGAAACTCGAGGGAGTGTGGGGTGGGCACGCGGGAAGCCCTTCCCCTGCCACCCAGGCTCCCTGCCAGCTCATCTGCCCCACGGGGCCTGGGCCGTGCAGAAGGGGGACGCGGGTCACCAGAGCCTGTGCAGCTAGGGTTTCAGCCCCAGCTGGAGAGGAGCACTGAAGCAGATCGGGAGAAACCAGATCAGCTCTGAGCTTCCAGGAGAGCAGTGGAGAGTCAGGACACAGAGGGGCGCCTGGTCCAGGGCCGAGCTGGAGCCCAGGAGCAGGACAGGCGGACGGTTGGGGCTGCAAGCGCAAACCCGAGGCAGGTAACGAGCAGATTCCAGAGGACATCAGCCTGGGTCTGACTTCCCAAGGTGGGGCCTGTACGCCCCCCAGGGAGCAGGTTGCTCCACAATCACAAAGAACCAGCCAGGGGGTGCACCTTTTAATTGTTTTAATGCATTTAAAGAATTTATGTGGTTGTTAGTCTTGTTTTTTAATAGCATTTTAAAAAGCGTGGTAAGATATTTATAATATACAACTTACCACCTTGGCCATTTCTAAGACGTGGTTTAGGCGTGTTGAGTGCGTCCGCACGGCGGTGCGACGGGCCTTCAGAGCGTTCTTGTCTTTCCAACCCGCGGGTCCCTCCGACACTGAGGCCAGTCCCCTGGCCCAGTCCCTGGCACCCAGCTCCCGCTTCCTGTCTCTATGAATGTGGGGACTCCAGGGACCTCACGGAGGTGGAATCACACCGTGTTTGTCTCTCTGCGTCTGTCGTTTCACTGAGTCATGTCCTCCGGGCTCATCCATGCGGGAGCAGGTGTCGGCGCTTCCTTCCTGTCCAAGGCAGACAGTATCACATTGTGTAGAGGGACCTGTGTGTCCCCAGTCTTCTGTCGGTGGCTGGTTTTCGAGCTAGATTAGAAATCGCTCTTTGGAAAACAGATAAGGCACTCCAGTTTCGTCCTGTGCTCTGTAAGCTGGTGGGGACGGGGACGGGGCTGCCCGCCGACCTCTTTGTGATCCGCGGACGGATGTTACCATTCCGCCCCGCACTCATGGTTCCCACAAATTCCAGATGCATTCATGGTGATTCCCTGGGCATCAAGGTTTGGGTTTCTTTGTTAATTTTTGTCCAAAAAACTATATTTATTGATATAGAAAAAAACTTTCATATAAAGAAACTAATAATGCAAGTTTTCTTGCTCTTTATAGCAGGAACTATTATTATTTGTTTATTCTTTATAAAGCGGGCTATTCCTTCTGGGTTGTGACGAAGAGGACGGTGCCACCGCTTTGCGGCAAAGGGCTCCCTGGCCGGTGCCTGCTCCCCCGTGGGCCATCCGCCAGCTCTAACCAGGGTTGCGTGCGGCTTTGAGAACAGACGCATGATCATGTCGGGGAGAGTTTTTAGAAAGCGTTTGATGTTTTTCTTGCTGTTTTGTTTTCTGGGCTGAAAAGCTGACCAGTATTAAGATAAACACAGCGCACAAATGATATTGTAACAGGTTAAGCTTTTGAATCATAAGAAGAGAGAAGAAACAGCTGGCAAAGAAAGACTTAGTATTGAATGCTCAGGGAACACATTCAAGGTCACGGGGTTTGAACTTGGGCAGGTCAGTCACATGGGCAGAGAGAAATGTGGCCATGACCTTTCACTTACAAAAGGAAAACAAGGAAATAAAGCCTTCTTAAGATATGCTAACTTCTGTAGACCAGTGTCAAAATATGGGATGAAAGAGAGGGAGAGGCAAAGACCTGAGAGTCGGGGGCCAGGAAGGGGAGACGGCCCTGCCCGAAGCCAGGACCCGTGTGCTCTGCAGGCCTGGCTGTGTGCATCCCGCCCCACACTATAGTGTCCCGCACCCCCCCCCACACACAAGCTGTGCCTCCTGCCTCCACCCCCATCCAGCCACCTGCCCCCTGGGCTGGCTCAGCCCTCGGGACCCCCCTGCTTAACCAGGGCCCTGGCGTCCTGCCCAGCCCCTCAAGGGAGCTGGACCTTCTTTCCCATGGGACCCTGGGGCCCTACCATGGGTGAACAAGCTCCACCTGATGCCTGCGCCACCACCTGCCAGGGCTGGTCTGGGACAGGTGCCAGCCTGCGACTGCCTCCTGCAAGAGCACGCCCTGGCCCAGTGCCGCCCCCAGCACTGGCCGTGTTTCCTCTGCTCCCGGCGCCAGGCTGAGCAGGCCGTGTTAGAGGTGGCTGTTGGAACACTCTCCGGGCATTCAGTGTCCCCATGGGCCGCTCGCACTGGGAAGGGGCTGCTTCACCGTCCTCCAGTTTTGAGCTGTGAGCCCTGGGTGCAGGGAGGAGCGAGGCCCAGCTGGAGCTGTGGGTGCCCTCAGAAACACCCCCAGCCTGGCTCTGCTCTTCTTTATACCTGACGCCTTCTCCCTCTGCACAGAAGCAACCTGTCTTGAAGTCTGCCTGGCTTGCTGCGACCTGCTGATGTTTATATCGCAAAAAATACCGTTCCAGGCCGACGGACCTGACTTGGCTGTGTTGGGTGCTTCCCCAGTGAGCAGCAGCCGCACCCACAGCAGACACGCGGGTGCAGCTGCAGTTAGGGGGGCACGTTTGGCTTCCTCTGGTTGGTCCTGAGCTGGAAGCAGGGACAGACACTGGCGAACCTGCAGTCATTGAAATGTCCAGACCCTCAGGGGCCAGTTGGTATGGGGTAGTTGTTTGGCTTCCGGGATTGTTGCTGCAGCTAGTGGCCAACTTTCTGTAGGGGTGACTTCGGAGGCAGGCTGGCTGCCTGGGCAGGGCGCCGAGACAGCGGGCCACTCTCCTGCACTGGTTGCTGCAGGGTGTGGGTCAGAGTTACAACGTTATGGATCGGCCCGGCCGCTGTCCGTCTGTACACTGTCTCTCAGTGGCAATAACAAGTTTAACTTCTTTAAAAGACAGTTGTAACCACGGTTAAGGAGATCATTTTGCTGCTTGAGGACAGGCTGCGGGATCGGAGGGATAAACCCAGGCAAGGGACTGGCTGACATCAGCAGAAGAGGCGCGGACTCCAGGCTTCTCGGCACGGGACCCAGGACACAGGGATACCACTGTCGAGGAGCCGGAGGAACCTGGGAAGGGAGCAGTGCCCTGGCGACGCGCTCCTTTCCAGGGTCGGGAGGAGACAGAGCCAGAGGTGCTCTTTCACTCTGGACCACGCTGAAGAGGAGGGCTGGCGCTGCCCCTCGGACCCCTGTGTATTCATTCACTGGAGCCAGGCAGGGCAGACACAGGCAGGGTGTGGCGCTGAGGGGGTTGAGGTCAGGGTCAGCGGACTCGCTCCCAGGCAGACCCGGGAGAAGCGATGGCTCCTGGGAAGGTCAGGGCGTCTGCAGCAGTACAACTGACTTCTCGGCAGCCAGAGATCTAATGGCACCAGACACTCTCCTTGCCGCCAGGGAAGGACAGAGGCAGCTTGACATAATGGGGGTTCTTTCCAGTGCACCCCAAACCAGCTACAGAACCCAGCCCCCTCCTGGTCTCTCCATGGAGGGTGGGGAATCACATCAAAGGTCTTTCAGGCCGTGGGACCACTCATTCCCGATTCTAAAGGAAAGAGCGTTGAGCCCTGATTTCTGTAACTGGGGGTTTCATACGGCCTTTTTCCTGTGAAGCCTCTCCGCTGCCGCCGCCCAGGAGGAGCGCAGTGACTTCCTAGCCGGCTGGGCCTTCGCATCAGCTACGACCATTTAAAACTGTGTCAGCTGCTCGGTCTCCGACCTCCGGCTGCAGCAGCAGCAGCAGCAGCGGGATGGGGAGGAGAGCCTGGGGTGGGGGGCTCACAGAGGGCACAGCCACGGACTCCAGTGAATCTTTTGCGATGCGTTCTGCCTATTGGGCCTTCCTGAGTGATGGTCCCTCCTGTGCTTAAAAGTCCAGACCCAGCAGGAATCAGCCACGTGCTCCCGAGAGGATAAAGGCCCCAGCATTAAGGGATTTGTCCCAAAGCTGGACTGTTATATGACCGTCCTGCCATCTGGTTTTTAGAAGACCAGAAAAGCACACTTGAGTACTAGATTATCACATTGAGACTTAGTTCCTCAGGCTCTGAGCCCTTCAGACAGCTCTGGGCCAGGCAGGACTCTCACACACGCATCCCAACAGGTCGCCGGGACACTGCAGCAGTGTCCAGGGGCCAGAGAGGGTGGTGTCCAGAAGCCACTGTATCCACATTACAGCTGGTTGAAGTTGGCCTGCTCCCTCACATTCCTGCCTGGGGCACCCAGTGTTTGCTTGGCCACATGCGGCACTCACTTCTAACCACAAGAGGGCGCCATTGGTCAGAAGACATTTAAAAATTCTGACGGACAAGCTCCTCCTCCTGCTTTTACCTGTTCTGCACTTCTCTGGTGCTTGTTTATTCCTGTAACTAGGACACAGTATGTTTTAAATTGTGCATAAGGCCAGGCTTGGAATTCAAGCTGCTCCCAGGTAACTGCCCTGCTTGCATGGTCTCCTGAATGTCCTGCCTCTTGAGAAGAAGAGAGCAGGTGTGAGGACTGAGGCCCAGCAGGAAGGTGTGTGATGCCCGGCCCTGGCCCTGCTGTTCTGGAGAGGAGCAGCGACCTCCCAGGCCCTCAGGATGTCTTCCCAATGGCCTCTTTCCCAAAAACACCATCTGGCCTGTCACCAGTGTCAGCACCTCCCCTCCCCCACCCGCGACCTGACTGCTCACCTCCTCTCACTCTGCCCCTCCAGCACCACGCCGATGCCCCTGAACCTCCGCATTGCTGCCCCTGCTGCAGCCTCAGGCCCACTTCGCTCCACCGGAACAGCTCCTTGTGATGTTTGCAGCTGGGTGGGGGCGGGGGGCGGGGGGGGGGATCCTGTCACTGCCACCACTTCTCCTCCTTCCCACCCTCCTTTCCTAACCACGCCCTAGTCCTACAGTCTAGCAGCCACCCCAGGTGTCCCCACCTCCCCTTGAGCTCTCCCTCCAGGCAGAAACTCGGGCACTCAGACAGATAGATACAGCCTCTCTGCCCCGCACAGGAAGTCCTCAGGACTTGTCTATGGGACTCGCCACTTGGGGTGGGGTCTTGGGACCAGCAGCATCAGCAACATGAGGAGCTTATTAGGAATGCACGAAGGTGGGCCCCACTTTGGCCTCCCTCGCCTGAGTCAGCATTTTAACAAACTGTTCAGGAGCCTTGGGTGCACGTGGCCGTTGGAGAAGCAGGCCCATTGCATCGCCCCCTCTGTTCCTCAGCCCTCCCCACCAGGGCCATTGTCTCCGTGAATGCCTTTTCTCTTCCATCATCCTGCTTTCTCTTTGTGTCTCCGCCCATCCCTGCCCTGTGATAAATTGGTTCTGAACCAGAGCACGGCATAGAGAGCCAGGCCCACCCGGGCTGCGGAGCAAGACGCAGCTCAGCCAAGAGCTAGACAAATGCGATACCGGGTGACGGCAGACCGCACTCACTGGCGGGGAACCGCCCAGCGCTTGTGTCTGGACGGCTCTCCCGCTGCTCATTGCTCCTGCCCAGCATTAGGAGTTCAAACCCGCAGCTGACAGGCCTGTGTGCCCCAGAGCTCTGAGGGCCGCCCGGGTGGAGCTAGCAGGCCCACGGGCACCCAAAGCCAGGGAGCCCCAAGGTGTTAGAGATGGCACTAGTGAATGGGTGAGTCCCAGAAACAGTTTGTGCGAGCTCTTTGCCTCTTCTGATTATTTAGGTCAAAAGTGAGCTCATCAGCCGCGCTCAGCTGCTGGGCAGCTGGCCAGGGCGGCCCTCTGATCCAAGTGTTTTGAGGTTGGAGGCCAACATCTGTGTGTTGCAGGCCGTGTGTGCCCAGGGTGCTGGGACGCTTTGTGTGGCTGCCAGCTTCTGAACTGTTTGTTCCCTGTTTACTCCACTGCCACCACCTTCAGTACAGTCAGCCCAAGGCCTGGCATGCAAGGGACTTTATGGGGGGCAGCTTCTGGCTAGCATGAGCCGCCCTGCCCCTTGGGCATATGAGGTCACATATTCGGGAGCGGAGAGGGGGAGTAGCAGGGCTTCCTGGGCTCCAGGGCCTTCATTCATGTGGGCAGACCCAGACCTTCCTTATCCTGGTGAGGGGTGGGTTGACAGGACTGATGGGCTGCTGAGCCTCAGCTCCTCGGGGATGGGGCAAATGGCATGGCCTTGCTCTGGGGCTGTGGTCATGTGGGCCCAGGGGAGCCTTGAAGGGTCTCTATATCCTTATGTAAGACGCCGTATGTTTGTTAAGTCTATGCACCTCTGAGTCACTGTTCCCAAAATATGGTGAGAGACAAGATGAGCAGGACATGCGAGAGAGTTTTATTGGACCCTGAGCTGGGTTCTGGTGTGTGGGCATCTTCGCCGTCTGCTTCTGGAGTCGGACCCTCAGCATGTCCTCCGACGCCCAGCAGTGGGGGAAGGACCCACGGAAAGGAGGCCCCTGCCTGGCCCAGCATTGAGACGCAGCCCAGGGGCAGGAGGGGCAGGAAGAGGCTCTTTTGTCCCTCAGGGTGGGTGTGGACAGCTGAGAGCTCTGGCTCGGAGCCAGCTCACGGGGCTCACGCCGCCTGTGCTCACGCCGCCTGTGCCCACTGGCTGTGATTGTGGGCAGACAATTTAACCCCTCGGCATCTCTGTGCCCCATCTACCAGCTACCTCATAGGGTTGTTCTGAAGGTTAAGGGAAGACTATCAATCAAGCTTTTAGTGTGGTGGCTGGCCAGTAGCAACCCCAAAGAACAAAAAAACCCCTCCTCCCAGAAGGGGTGTCCAGGCCCTGGGTCTAGTGTTTCTGTTCCATCTCAACTTCCTGCCTGAGCAGGCAAGTTGGCCGGCCATCTGTGTGGAGCACTTGCTGCTGGGGTGCAGTGGGGAGCAAGACCACTGTGAGTCTAGGCGTCTGGCCCTGAAACCCGAGTAATACACAAAACACAAACAAACCTTACTTCCGTAAGAAGTAAGCCAGCTCGGGAAACAGGTCTGGCTGGAGCACCCCAGGCCACTGGGAAACGGCGTCATTGTCCTCTCACCCAGTGCGCACACAGGGGCTCTACTACCAACAGCGGACAGGCTGTTTTGAATGAACGTTGACATTGATTTGTATGTTTACCCAGAGGCCTTTGCTGTTGTTGAGCCAGACTCCTATGCACAGAGTCCTTCATCACCAAGTGTGGATTAGGGCACACAGTCAACAGCCCTCGCCCGCACAGGTGCGCACACAGCCACGCAGGTGTGCAGGTGTGCCATCACTGTCACTGTCATGGAATCTGAGAGCCAGGAAGGACCTGGGGTGCGGCAGCTCTGGCTTTATCCCACAACGTTTACAGCAGGCTTTCACAGACCGCGTCGTTGACGTTTGCCCATGTCGTTCTGACTTTCGTTTAAACCCAGAAGGGCTCTCGGAGGTTCAGACACTTGGAAATTAGCGATTCCCACCATTGCCTCAGGCTGCCCCTCCGCCTGCGTGGACTGGCTGGCAGCAGCAGCTGCTGGCATTACACAATCGGCTTGGATATAAAATTAGCCGCCGGAGGAGGACCTCCTTGTCTCTACACAGTGACTCAGGCTCCCGCTCAGGCTAAGTCAGGACCGAGCTTGTCACTACACAGCGACTCCGTGTCATCTTTGTCACAGATGCTGTTGCAAGGAGCCACATCCCCTCTCCTCTTTCCACCGGGTGCTTGTGAGCTTTCAGACGCCTCGGGGATTTTCTCCCAAAGCTGTGGCAATGCCGCCAAGAGCAGTTTTCTAACGTGGACGAGCATGGGGACCTCAGATGTAGGACTAACGTAGCATGTGGGTCTTAAACCTTGTCTTGGAGGATTTCACCAGCCAGTCAGCCCAGGAACGAATATGACTCGGCTCTCACCGTGGAACAACACTTGACTGAGCTCCAGGAAAGACGGGCTCTGCCTGGACCTTTGCCTTGTGAGATGGTCGTTGTTAGGCTGGGAAATCAGCAAAACACAGAAAACACTGGTCCATCTTTAGACGAGAGCAAGTTCTGGAAATTGCTCGGATGAGGTTCATGGAAATGCTGCAGTCTGCTCAGACGCCTACTTGGCATGCATTTTACCTTGCAGCGCGGAAGTGGCATAAGGATTATAGGAGGAATCATTTTATCATAAGGTTTTCTTAGAGATTAAACGAAAGCCTGTCTTCCCGCTACGCACACTAATTGCCAATATCCCTCCCCCTCGTTTCAGCTTGCAAGATGCTGGCATCGGATTCATCCTGGTCATAGACCGAAGGCAGGACAAATGGACCTCGGTGAAGGCATCGGTCCTGCGAATAGCAGTAAGTGTCGGCGCCCCGGCTCTGTGACAGTCCCACCACTCTTCTCCCGGGCTGGGTGGCAGCAGTGTTTCTCTTCTAGCGACCCATCTGCCCGGGTGGCAGTTTGGATTCGGGCTGCCACCATGCCTCGCGGAGCTGTGCTGTGCAGCCAGCTCCGAGCACCAGCCCAGGGTGGCCTGAGGCCAGGCCCAGGGGCACTTGGACGCCCCACCCCCTCGGCTTCTCTAGTTGCTAGGGCGTGCGCGTGTGCGTGTGCGTACATGTGTGTGCGTGTGCGTACATGTGTGTGCATGTCTGTTCTCAGCCATGTTAACTCTTAGGGGGCCTGTTTTAATTTGAAATCAGTTCCACTGGCTTGTTTATTTCTGACCATTGAATATGTGAGAGGCTCAGGATTTTACGGTGTATTCATTCGTAAACAGAGCACCAGGTCCCAAATAGCAAGCAGGGTACTAAGTGTGTTACAGAGAATCCTCAGGCTAACAGTTTGACACTGGAGCTTTTTCGAAGTGACCCTCTCTTTTCAAAAGGGGCTGTTTATTCTTTAGTTTTACAGCTAAATCAGATGCCTCCATCTTCCTTGGTAACCCATTCCTGCCAAGGAATTCAGTAAACCTCCTCGCCAAGGCATTGATCTTTACATTCACGGACTTGGTTTGCCGGCTGCCCTCCAGGGCTGCAGAGCAGCTGGTCTGTGGTGGTTGCAGGCGTTTGCAGCCTGCGGTACGGATTTAGGGGGAGGAGTTAAGGCAGCAGAGAGCTCCTGAGTCTTATTTTTGTCAGTAGCTTCCACCCCCCCCCTTCCAATCTCCACTGCGGGGCATGTCTCCCCACGCTGAGTTTCACCCTCACCCACTTCCCAACGGCCACCAGATGGAAATTTTGATTCTTGGCACGCAGGGCGACCCAAAGCGACTGTGACTGGGTCCTCCCTCAGCCGTGAGGGCTCCGCTGCTCCCAAGCGTTTTTCAAAAACCAAACCCCTGAGAGAGTGAAATTCTCCTAACCTCTTGTTCTGGGTCTTGCGTTCAACCATCTTTGGTTCTTGGCCTCAGGGAGGCTGCTGGGCTGAGGTTCATCTTAATGTCAATTAAAGGTTCCATGTCCGCTCAGGCTCACAATGTCCGTTGTTTTGGTACAAACCTGTTCTTGAGCTACTGGGTCCCACCTTTGTCCTTATGATAAAGCTTCCCCCTACACCAACCAGGTGTGTCTCCAAGTCCCTGTCCCCACCTGGCACACACTCCCTATGACACCATTTTTCTGAAGCAAATCAAAACACTTCAGAGTGTTTTAAAAGAAGCCAGTGTGTTATATCAGCGATTTTCAACCTTTTGAAATCTCATGACACACAAACTAATTACAAAAACTCTGCAGCACACCAAAAGATACATTTTTTGCTAACCTGACAAAATAAATAGGTATAATTTTGATTCACTCTCACTGATGGCTATTGCTGTGTTGGCTGTTGTCATTTTTCTGTTTGACAATCTAAGGGAAAAGAGACCAGGGCCCCTGACCAAATAGCCAGGTACTACATGTTTTAAAAATTCTTGGGGCACACCAATTGAAAATTGCTGTTTTATAATCCAATTTCATTTGTTTTACCGTCCTCGGGAAATTACAGAGTACCCCTGACATGCCCATGTGGTCACGGGCGTGCCCCGTGGGGTCCAGGTCTCTCCTCTCTGCTGGGGAGTGCTGCTCCACACCTCCCTCCAGAGTGCCCTCACCCCCAGGCGGCCCTGGTGCCTTCCCATCCTTCCACACCCCCTCGCCCAGCCTCCCAGCAGAGAAGCACTTCTCTGGGAGTCTCCCGCTTTTCCTCTGCTTTATGGAGGTACACAGTCCCCCTTTGTTTGCACATCAGGGCTTCCTTAAAGTCAAGGCCAAGTCCGGTCCATCGTTGTGCAGCTGGGTGCCCAGCCAGGCCCCGTGTGAGGCAGGTTCACCATGAATATCTCTCAAGCCCATTGGTTGCTCCTGGTGAGAGATAAGAACTTTTCCAAACGTAGGGCTGCTTTTTAGGAAACAGGTAAATTGTTTTGTTTTGTTTTTTAAGTGGAAGTGATCCTTCAATACCTACAATTCAGCAGTATGGTCCAAGGCCGCCTGCCAGGCTGTCCCAGTCAAACGCTCCAGATGCCGAGTATAATCAGAGTTTCATTCGTCATCAAGTTCATAGTCAGGTTACTTGCTGAAGCAAGCTGGCTCAGCTTGAGAACTTTGTTTTGTGAAAATCTTAGCTAAAAAGTTGGTGTTTGAGTTTTCAGGTTTGCACTGATTCTTACACAATAAAAATATCATTTTTGTCCATCCTTTTTCCTGAAAGTCTCAGAGTCCCCCAATACTTGTTTGGAAATCCCAGAAGTTAACATTTTTCCAGCAGAATTGTCAAAAATTCTCTTTGAATTCCAGTGATTTTTGTGATGAGAAATTACTGTTATTATTGCCAAACATTGTCTTCATGTACTCAACACATTTATGAAGACCCTGCTGTGTGCCTGGAACTGCGCACGGTACTGGGCGTACGGGCCCTGGAAGCGAGACGTGCACACCAGGGAGGGTGTGGGTGGTTGACAGGGCACCGTGATGAGGGTCACGCCCAGAGATGTCAGACAGATATGCAGGGGCTCCTGAGACAGTGTTCAGGTCACAGGGGCGGGCAGGGCACTTCGGTCATGCCTGTGCCTTCCTCAGGCGTGTGTCCATCTCTGAGCCAGGGCGTGGGCCTGCCTCTGCGGCAGGACCAGGAGGAGGAAGACAGCTGGCACACCGGTCCCCATGCGGGGAGCTGGGCGGGGCAGAGCTGGTGCACCTTTGCTGTCCCCTGGGGCTGGGAGCCCAGACCGGCACCTTCGGGGGCCTGTGCTGTCGCCTGAGGGGACTCGGGCAACAGCCACCTGTCGTCAGCCCGGCCGGCGCCCTCGGACCAGCACATGCCCGGGCGCCCCAGCCTGTATGATCCCGCCAGAGCACCCTGGCTGCTTTGCGTGTGCTGCAAAAGCAAGTCAGTGGCAGAAGCTCCGTGTACCTCCCGGTGTGTGGGGACACCAGACTGAGGCCCAACGCTCACGCGGCGCCACAGAACCGGGGCTGTTTTTAGCCGCTGTGTGCACTGTCTGGTGAGCTGGGCGCTCCTTAGTTCGGGGCGTTCTTTTTCCTTTTTTGGATTCCTTCAGCTTGGCTTGGAATAGAAGCACAAGATGTTGGAGGAGCCCAAGTCCATTGTTCTGAAAATCAGACTTGTGCTTCCATCGAGAATAGAGCCATTATCGGCTCTGAGGGGCCGGGGGCGGGGGGGTGGTACAAGGGGCATCCTTACCAGCCACAGATCGTGATCTCACGTGTGGGCGCTGGCGGAAACAAGGCACGAGCTGGGAATCCAAACAGCGCTCTTTGTCTAACAGTCGGTTCTGTCCCGGGACAGGAGTGTCCTTTATAAAATACCTAGGAGAAGTGTCTCTTCTAGGATCCCATTTCAAATTCTGACCCCCTTCTTCTCTGTACGTGTGTGAGTGTGTGTGTGGGTTAGCCTTTGGGGGTTTTCTAAGCGAGTGGACAGGTTTATGTTCCGAGCCAGCCCACTTCAAGCTACGTCTACATCCGAGCGCATGCCACTAAAGAAAATCGCCGGGAAGGCTGTTTCAGTCTGCGTGGGGGGGACTCTGGCGTCTGCCTGCGAAGCCGTGCTGCCTGTGAGCACAGGAGGGACACAAAACGACGCATCCGAGGGACCTGGGATCCTTAGGTCATGCGGTGAATACACTGTACGTGGCAAAATTACGTTACATTAAACAATGCCACTAAGTCCCTACTGTGTGCCAGTTACAAGAGGCCTAAGCGTGGGGGTGAAGGCGTGAGCGGTGGCGCCGCTGGCCCGCATGGCGTCCAGAGGGAAGGACTGGCCCGCAGGGCTCCTAACACGGAGAGCATCCCAGTTCAGGATGGTCCTTCGTTCAAAGCCTGTGCCCTGCCCCCTACTTCCCATTCAGTGTCTTTTCCTTAGTGACGTTTGTGACAGTTCCAGCAGTGCTCACCAGGCCTGGTCTCCGATGCCCCTCCTTTGCCGAGTCCAGACCAGGGAACACGGCCCTGGGGGTCGGAGGCCTCTGCCCACGGTCCGCTTCCTTGCCTCAGACTCTGTGTTTTTTGTCCCTTCACAGCGAGACCCAAACATTCAAATTTATATTTATTACACACACTTGAGTTTGTTGTTTGGCTCCTATGAGACGAGTGTCATTGGCCAGGCTTCAGCTGCTCCATTGGAAATGAAACGTAACGTCAGGCTGGATAAACGTGGCTTTGAGCAGAAGTGCAGGCAGTTACTTGACCTTGGGGAGGGTTTCAAACAGCACCCCCCAAGCACCAGCTTCCACAGTTTCTATTGTGCTCTGCTGTCTTTAGCTGTGTTGCCTCTTCGTCTTTAAGACTCTAAGAATATTACTTCAGAAACCAGTCAGCTCCTCTTCTTCTATCCCCAAATGACAATTATATAGTCACCACATTATACGTGCTCCCAGGTGAACCAAGGTCAGCCCCTGAAAACAAACAATATCGCTTTTATGTTACATAGTAGTCTGTTATAATCATTTTATGATTACTTGATTAATAGGTTACAAAAAGATGTTCGTTTATAGCCTTCATCCCAAATCTTCCATTTAGTTACCTTTACTTTTAAAATAAAGTTTTCATTTTGTTATATTCTCCAGCTTTTAGTACATATGGTTGGCCCCAACCCAGAGAAAATTTAATTTACTGTTGTTTATATTCAAAATGTGTGTGTGTGTGTCATTGCGCCTTCTCGCTTGGCTGGGATCTTCCAGTTACTCCCTTCGTTGTAAAGAGTCACTGACTTGCGGAAATGGCGGCCCTGAAGCCGAGAAGAGGAGGCGAGTGAACGACTTTGGACTTGAGAGTCTCCTCCAGCCGCAGGCCTAGCCGGCGCAGCGCCCCCCTCAGGACGGAGCGAGGGGCGGAGTGCCCCCGCTCGTAAGCCCTCCTGCCGCCACCGTTGCTCATCTCGGTGAAATCTCCGAAGGACAAGGGCGCAGCTTCATCTTATAAGTTCAGACTTGTCCTTGCAGAGCACATCTGCCAGGAGGTGTAAATTAGGGCAATGAAAACGATGTTGAAATTGAGAAAAGCATGACTCATTGTGACCTGTAGAAAGAGATTTTCATAAGGACATTTTCCTTAAATAGTGGTGGCCAGTTTCACAAATGATGGTGACAAGGTTGCACAGTCCCCCTGCTGACAAGTAAGCCAGGCTTCCGACTCTCTGTGTGGTTCCGAGCTTTTCTCCCCTCCCCCACCACCCAACCGAAGGAGCCGAACTTCGTGAGCATCGGCCCAGGCCAACAGGAGCGGGCACAGCAACGGAGAGGTCACTGTGGGAGTACTAATGTCACAGTTCCCTCCTGAGCTGGCACTGAGCCACCAGGTCCCCCCCATTTCCCTGTGCATCCCCCACAGTGTTGTATCCAAGCATCGAGTGTGATGGTGAGACACAGGGTGCAGGGCTGAGTGACCCCCTATCCTCCTGGAAATAACCCCACCCAGGCCCAGCGCTGGGTCCAGCTGGTGAACGTGGGTGACTGTGCAGACCACAACTGGGCAGATGGTACCTTGTGATAGGGTACCTTGAGATGGTACCTCATCTCCCTGTCCACACAGCCACAAACCCTTAGCAAGCACCTGCTAAGGCGCTGGTGACCAAGGACACATGGCCCTTGTCTTCTAGGGCTATGCCAGTGGTGCAATCACGCTGGGGGACCTGTAGGGAGGGTTTGCCTGGGGGGCTGCAGGCAGGACGCGTACGTGCCTTCCACCCAACTCAGAGGCAGCCGGTCACTTAAGTCTTAGAGCTGCCCTCAGGTCTCCCGGAAGAGGATGGTGCCCAGCAGGTATGGAGGACCTTCAGATGGAAGCTCAAGGAGTAGCCAGGTCAGAGACACAGCATGGACATCACCACGCAGCCTACGAATGCCCACAGATGTCGTGGGTTCTGGCATGCAGATGGGCTACCCACTGGTCTCCGACGGGGATTCTCGCGCTCCATGCCTTTCAGGCCCCCCGCCACCGGCCAGGCCTGCTGAGACCAGCATGGACGTTAGAGTGGGACTCGGGAGTGACCTTTTAGCCAAGACACAGGGGCAAGCTGTTTCCCCTCTTCCATTGCTTGCTGCCGTATCCGTTTTAGGCCTTGGGGCCGTGCGTTCTTTCCTATGCGTTATACTTTAGGTGCATTCTAGCCTGGTCATCCGGAAATCAAACTCGCTTGCCTCAAAATTTCCTGTTTTAGTGGTGGGGTCTCCCCGGATTCCAGCATCTGGAAATAATCTGGCATCCCGAACAGCCTTTTACGCTGGGTCTGTCATCACCACATTGTGAGCGCTTCTCGTGAGCTCTGCGCTAAACTCTGCCTGCGCCTTAGGTCATTTAACCCTCAGGAATGTACAGTGAGGAAGGCACTTTGTTGTCTCCAGTTCAAGGACGGGGAAACTGAGGCACGGGGAGGTCGATTAACTTGCCCAAGGGCCCATGCCTTGTAAGCAGAGCTGATAACTGAACATCTTCACACAATTGTATCTAAGGGTATGTGTGTGCACGCTTATTTTTATATTTCTTTTAGGTAATACATATATCCGTCTATATGGCTTTTCTACTTGACAAGTGTCTTAGTTCCCTGGGGCTGTTATAAGAAGTTCCCAGACCGGATGGTTTAAACAAAAGAAGTTCGTGACCTCACAGTCTGGAGGCTTGGAGGCCAGAAGTCCAAGGTCAAGGCGTCCACAGGGCTGATCCCCTTTGTGGCTGAGAGGGGGAACATATTCCAGACTCTCACCAGATACCGGTGTAGCCGGAAATCTTTGGCGACCCTTGGCTTGTAGACGCATCACCCATCTGTGCCTTCGTCTGCAGGCGGCCCTCTCCCTGTGCGTGTTCATGTCCAAATGTCCCCTTTTTATAAGGGCACCAGTCACGGAGTTAGAGGACCATCCCCACACCTTACGTTAGCCTGTTTGCGGCTGTGAAGTCCCTCTCTCCAAGTTAGATCACATTCTGAGGCACCAGGGGTGTGCGCTTCAACGTCTGAACTTCAGAGGACACAATTCAGTCTGTAACAAGTGTAATAGCTTTTGACTTTTCATTTATAAGTAGTATAACATAGCTGCACCAAGCAGTGTGACTTTTTCCCTTTTCTGTTGAGAAACGGCAGTGCCTCTGACAGAGTCTAGTGTCTGTATCACGGCGCGGCACTGATGTCTTAAAAACACCGGGACCCCTAGGCTGGGTCTTCCCCGCCCAGCCTGCGCAGGCAGCTGCAGGTGTGTGGGAACCCTGAGCTCAGCCGAGCTGTCCGCAGACGATGCCACGGCCCCTCTGTTCTCTTGCAGGCCTCCTTCCCAGCAAACCTCCAGCTCGTCCTTGTTCTGCGCCCCACAGGATTTTTCCAAAGGACTCTCTCTGACCTTGCTTTCAAATTCAATAGAGATGACTTTAAGATGAAGGTCCCGGTAAGTGTGCGCTGCTTTCGTTTCATAGGCAGAAGTAAACTCAGTTCCATTCTTGGCCCATCTGTGATCATCGAAATCCTCATGCTGCTAACCTCAGTTGCATTGAATTGTACTTCATTTTATGCAGCTGGGAGCTGTATGATCCTTCTTTCCCACCTGCCACGCCCCACCCCTGGTTGACTGTGCAAAGCATGACCTCGGATGGCATTTCGTCAGAGCCAACTCTAGAACATTCTTACAGCAAGTCAAGCTGAAGAACAAGAGAGCCCAGGGTGCTGAGCGCCATCGCCTGCCTCCTAGTGAGGAAAGGCCAGGCCCTGCCAGCGCCTGACGACAAGAGAGGGGCCAGGGAAATGGGTGTGAGCATCCCCAAGGCCTGTAGAGGGAACCCCGAGTGGCCGGTGGGGGTAGCTGGCCTGGGCCCTGCAAAGAGATCACTACCTCGTCTCCTTACTCCTGCTCACATGGGGCAGCTTCCGGAAAGGGTGCTGCCTGCTATCAGCCAAATTAGTGAGTTGTCAAACACAGGTTTCACAAATATCATCTTCAGCATCTTCAATTCACTGACCCATTTAGGTCTTTCTTCAGTATCACAGAAAGCATCATTGGGATGCTGTTGCTAAAAGTGCGTTCGGGTCCCTGTTTCAGTGCGGTGTGCTGAACTCAGTGCGCAGCGGGAAGTGCGGGGAAGAGTGGTGGGTCGCTGTGCTCTGCCTGCTGTGGTTCAACGCGCATGGAGCACAGACAGGGTGTTAACTGAGACGCAGAAATCATGCAGGACGGTGACTGGCATTCTCAGATCGCCCCGTCAACTAATCTTTGATCGCGCTGCCTGCGAACTGGGGTTGTCTGGCTGCATATAGATAGTTTTATGAGAGGAGCAAACAGAAAATGGAGTCATGTCTGCTAAGAACCGTTTTCTGCCTTCAAATGGCACTTCAGCCTGTTTTTTAAATGAAGACTCTGCTTCACTCAGGAGATCCCAGCGTCGGCCTGGCGACAGTTCGGGCAGGGCTGTTCTCTGCGGTGGGGCCGTCCCGTGCGCCACGTTAGCAGCGTCCCTCCCCTCCACCCCCCAAACGCTGGCCCCACCCCACCTCAACATTGTGGCGACCCAAACTGCCCCCAGACCTTGTCGGATGTCCTCCGAGGGACCAAATCACCCTGGGGGAGAGCCCCTGCCTTAAACTAATACAGTATTTAATCATACATGAGGTGGTTTCATATAGCATTCAAGCTGAACCTCTCAAGACCTATTTTGTAGTATCTGCGCGACAGCTTCCAGAGAAAGGCTGTTTTTATCCGAGGCTCATGGACAGATTAACCTCAGAAAGGGCAAGAAAAATATAAAACCGTAAAACCTTGTCCTGCGTGGAAGAGCTTGCTTGGCCCCTGCAACCGTGTGCAGGCAAAGGGCGCTGTACTGACTAGTACCTGCGATGACCTCATGGGAGCTCAGCAGGAGTAAAGACAAAATCATCTTCTTTCAAGTCCGAGCACCGTCCGATTGCCATGCTGAGCCCGCCTGGCCGGAGGAACATCTAAACACTTATCTGGTACCTTATGTCCATTGCAAGCCCAGCTATGCCAAGGGTGTTGCATACTTGATTGGCTGTCACCTGACAAGATCAGCCCTCGCATACCCATTCCATGAATGAGGAAGCTGAGACACAGAAAAAGTGACTTGCCCAAAGTCAACCAGCCAATTAGTGGTAGAGCTGGGTTTGAACCCAGGGGCCAAGCCAGTGATTTCCGTCCACGCTGCCATGCTTAGCAACCAGCGGGAGAACATTTCCTGACTCTGTGTGCTGGGCATTCTGCTAATGGGGGCAGTTTTCTTTCTCCTCCAGGTCATAATGCTGAGCTCAGTACCAGAATTACACGGTTACATCGACAAGTCCCAGCTGACCGAGGACCTGGGCGGGACCCTGGATTACTGCCACACCAGGTGGTTGTGTCACCGCACGGTGAGTCTTCCCGGCACCCTCCGGTGGGCGCTGGCTTCGGGCTATGGTTCTCAGTAACCCCTTGTTAACCCCCTAGAGTTGTTTTTGAGTTTTGATGCTGCCTTTTCCAAAGACATATACATATTAACCCAAGTTTTCTCCCGAACAATGATGGTCTCAGTGGACCTTAGTCATCCAAAGAAATAGCATGAGTAATAAATTCGGGAGTGGCTTGCTCTGGGCCAAGAGACAGAAAAGAAAGAAAGAAAAAGCCCGTGTTGCTGTACTTTGCGGCACTCACACCTCTCTTGACCAGGAGAGAGACCTCAAGCTTAGAATGACTCTAGGTGATGAAAGCGTATGTGAAGGGTGTCCGGTATGTGTCTGAGGAAGTCGTGAGGCTAAGAAACCAGTGGGAAGGTATTTACTTTCCTCAGACCAGGCTTGCTGTGGCTCTGTCCCCTCTGAGGATGCCCGTCTGATCCTTGCTGATGCTTTTCAGGCAGCAGGAGGGTGCAGTGTGCTCAAACTTTGTGACGGTGTTTTTCCCCCTCCCAAGGCCATCGAAAGTTTCGCCCTCATGGTTAAGCAGACGGCCCAGATGCTGCAGTCCTTCGGGACTGAGCTGGCCGAAACGGAACTGCCCAATGACGTCCAGTCTACGAGCTCAGTGCTCTGCGCACACACGGAGAAGAAAGTCAAAGCGAAGGTATGTGCGGCTTCTGGTTCTGGCGGGGGGGTGGTGCGGGGGGTGGTGCGGGAGGTGTCTTATGTCTGAGTGCGAGATAGTGGAGTAGAAGGAGCTGATGTCTGCATTAGGGAAGACAGAAGGGCCTACCAGAGGGGTTTCAAAGACGCCTTTTGATGCCGATGCTCTGGGTCACCTCTGTGATGAGAACAGAAACGTGTGCCTTTTTACACGCAGCATAAACAAATGCTGTTAACACAGACACGTCGTGTGGTTGGCTTGAGTGACTTGTGGAATCTGACCGAATCGGGTTATCAGAGGCAGCTTCCCTCTGAAGCAGCTCCCAAGCTGTCTTACAGCAGCGCCCTTCATCTCGGTGTTTCTGTTGCTTAGTGGTAAACCAAGACAGGAATTCTGCCTCCGAGGTCCCGCAGACCGCAGGCGCGAGGGTGGTGGGCTGACTTGGAGAGGCCGAAATTCATGGAGTAGCCACTGTACCTGTGCATTTACCATCACTCCCCAGATAACTGTGGGAGTGTTCTGATGGAGACGTGCTCCCCGAGCCTGTTGAACCCCCTGCCCCACCTGCACACCTCAGGCTCTGAGTCAGCGGTGGCCATGACCCACAGGTGGTCCTCAGGGGCCGCCCACACCCACACCCAGAGAACCCCTTGCTCCCTTTCACTCTTGGCAGCGAGGATGGTTGCAGAAGCAGGCACCTAGAGGTCTGGTGTCCTGTTACTCTCCTACTTTATCCTGCTGCCCCTGTGTGACCTGTAACCCTAGCTCTGCCCTGGTCGCAGCGGGAGGGGTCTCCCCGACACCTGTCTGCTTTTCCCAGTGAGCGAGCGGTCGGCACAGGGGTAGGAAGACTCCGCTGTGGCTGGTGCTGTGCCCACCTCACTTGTCACGACCCTCCCACTCCCCTCGCGGGGGGATGCCCCACAAAGCCAACCATTCCCTCCAACCTGGATGGAGTCCTGGGGAGTGGGTGGGCTTGGGGTGCAAGGTGCTGTGCTCTTCCCGCAGGAGGACATGAGGCTGGCACTGGACGAGGGGCAGAGCATCCTGGAAAGCATCAGGGAGCCTCTGACCAAGAGCCCGGAGCAGAGCCTGAACCAGGACCAGCTGGACAATCAGACCACCGTGCAGAGGTGAGGACCTCGGGCTGCGGGGGCCTCTCAGGTGCGCAGCATCTGTGGAAATGAGAGGCTATAGGCCGAGGGCAGAGGGACAGACAGACAGGAGCAGGAGGCCCCACCCCATGTGCCTTGTGGCCTCTCTGAGCCTTCCACCTCAGAAGGAAGGAAGAAGACCTCAGAGTCCTTACCACTGAAATGCTTTACTTCCAAATGCCAGAGAAAGCAGCTTCTCTGGGGAGATTCCTTAGAGTAATCGCTCTTTTTCGTAAGCATGGAGGGCCGTTTCGGGGAGAACAGGGGTGACAGGAGCTGTCCGGCTTGCAGCTCTGCACTTGGTGCTTTCCAGTCCCGTTTCACACCTGATCTCCACTCGTTTGCAGGTAAGGGAGCCGCCTGAGGCCTTTTTCTGCTCCAGCCCCAGGTTTTAGAATCAAGTCTTTTCTTTCCCTGGAAAAGGAGTCATGTGTACTTCCCTCCCGGGGTTTCTGGCTGAATGACAGAACACGGGATAAAGTGTCCGCACGGTTAACTGCTGTTAGCTGACATCTTGTGAGGTTCTGCAGCGTCCATTCTGTGCTCTTCACCATGTGAGCGAGGTCAGCGCTGAGACCCCATCTCCTTGTTCAGGGACAGGTGGGGGACAGGTGCAGAGCAGCTGCACAACCTTCCCAGAAGCTCCCTGCCTATCACAGACAAACCCAGGCCTAGACCCTGGGTGGTTTTTTCAACTCTCAACCCTTGTTCCCGCCTCGTGGCCAAAGTTCGCACACTGAGCAGGTGTGCTGGCCCAGGGACGCAGAGCAGGCCTGGGGCACCGGCCGGGCCCATGCAGATGTGATGTCACTAATGGAGGAGGATGGAGCACACCATGACTCCCCCAGACTCAGTTCCCTCACCTATACAGTGAGGCTCGCCTGAGCACACGGGACGCGGCGGGTGCGGGACAAGGTTGTTCACACTTGCCCAGCATGGTGTTCAGGGCACATGGGAATGACAACAGCAAGTGGCGGCCGCAGTTCTTCACCCACATGTGCCTCACGACAGCTCACTGCTTCCTTTACCCCTGAGCCAAAGTTTTAACTAGTAACCCCGAGCCTTTTCCATCTCGACTTTGTAAAAATTAGCAGTCTCAGCCAGCTGCCCTCCCTCTCAAGTCAGTGGGCCCTAAAGAAACCCCCACCTGCGAATCCTGGGCTTCAGTGCCCAGGATAAGAGGAGGCAAGGGTCTTAGGGAGGCTGCTTGGAGACTGAGTCCCCCACCGCTGCTTCGCATCGCCGGGGCTGATTCCTCCCAAAGCCCCCGGGTTGCTCCAACACACAGCACAGATGCCCCTCCTCTTTCCTAGGCTCCTGGCCCAGCTGAATGAAACCGAGGCTGCCTTTGATGAGTTTTGGGCAAAGCATCAGCAAAAACTTGAACAGTGTCTGCAGCTCCGGCATTTCGAGCAGGATTTCAGAGAGGTGAGTGGCCCAGGGCAGGGAGAGAACCTGCAGGTTGGCACCTGGCATCTAACTGCAGCGAGCCAGCAGGTGGGCTGGATCACCCGGGTGCCCGGAGCCGAGGTACCCAGTTGACTGGCTCAATGCAAAACAGTCTCCATTAGCCACAGTGAGCCACAAGGTCAAGTGGACTAAACCTTAAAATATGTGATTGATGAATAAATCATTACATGCAAAGATCATGTAAAATCTGCTCATTGGCATGTACTTCCACAGTATTTGTCAATTAGTCAAGCAGTCTTTGTTCTCCCTTCATGGTCATTTGTGTTCTTTTCTCTGACATGTACCTCCTGTGTACCTGCATGGGCCCTGGGTACACACACCAGTCAGAGATGCAGCCCTGCCTTGGAGTCAGCGTGACAGGCTGCAGTAGAAGTGATGGGCCATCACTGTGTTAGATCGTTAGAGGCGGCCAGCTCATCGGAAGCCCGTTCATCATTTATTGGTGCAGAATGCATGCACTGCACTTCCCTGTGGTCCGGTCCTGGTGCAACGTAGGAATGTAAAATGGTACACCATCCGGGGCCACACAGACCCAGGGCAGCGTCTTCCCTGTGCTCAGAAAACCTCTGATCCAGAGGGAAGAATCATAAAGCCACAGGAAATAAGTAACCACATCAAGTTCTGTAAAAAAAAAAATAAAAATAAAAAAACATTGCGGGGCCACGTCTAGGTGCCAGGTGAGGAGGATCGGGGAACCATTCTGTAGGGACCGTCCCCCAGTTCTCGCCGTCCTCAGGGAGTCATGAATATCACCTTTGGGAACGTGGACCTTGTTCAGCAGCCGTCACTGAGCGCTGCTGATCTGGCCCGTGCCCAAGCTCGGGCCAGTGAGGTAAACAGCCTCCCTGACTAAGGCCAGGGCGGTCACACCAGCCAGTGGGATAGCAGCCATGGAAGCACCTGGAGAAGATGGTCATTCATTACTTATTTCTGTGGGGACTGAAAAAGGTGCTTCAGACAGCTAGACTTTTTATTTGTGGGTAATTGTAGATTCAAACGCTGTTGTAAGAAGTAATTCAGAGACATCCCATATATCCTCCACCCAGTTTCCCTAAATGGGGACATCTTCCCCAAACTAAAGCACAGGATCATCGCCAGGGTGCGTGCCTGGCACACTCAATGCACAGAACATTCTATCACAACAAGGACCACCACCCCCCACTCCCGCCGTTTCCCTTTTCTAGACGCACCCACCTCCCTCCCACTTCTACCCCCTCCTGAACCCTTGGCCGCCACTGATCTCCATTCCCATAATGTTGTCATTTCGAAAACGTGCTATAGATGGAATCACACAATACATAACCTTTGGGGATTGGCTCTTTGCGCTCATCACGATTCCCTGGAGACACATCCAGGTAGTTCTGCGTGCCAACAGTTTGTTCCTTTTCATTGCGAAGTAGTCAGTATTCCGTGGTATGGACACAGGTGAACCACTTACCCACAGAAAGCTCTTGGGCTGTTTCCAGGGTTTGCTATCACAAATACAGCTGTTATAAACATTCATGTACAGATTTTTGCGTGGACATAAGTTGTCATGTCTCTGAGATAAATGCCCATGAGTGCAATTGCTGGGCCACATGATAGTTGCATGTTTAGCTTTTTTAGAAAAAGCCAGATTGTTTCCAGATGGCTGTACCATTTTACATCCCCAGCAGCCACGGATGAGGGATCCACTTTCTGCACATCCTCGCCAGCACTTGGTGTGGTATTACTTGAAATCTTCTACACATATTCTGATAGGTGTGTAGTGATGTCTCGTTATGGTTCTAATTTTGCATTTTCTTAATGGCTGATGGCCTTGAACATCTTTCCATATGCTTATTTATCTTCAGTGAAATGTCTGTATTTCTCCTTCCCATTCTCCGACTGGATTGTTTCCATCTTTGTCTTTACTATTGTGTTTTGAGAGTTCTTTATATGCTTTAGATACTAGTCCTTGTCAGATATGTGGTTTGAAAATATTTTCTCCCAGCTTGTCACTTGTCTGTTTCTCATCTTAACCAGGTATTTCAGAGAGCAGAGTTTACAATGTGGACGAAGCTCCGTGTACAACTTTTCCTTTGAAGGACTGCACTTTCAGTGTCAGTCCCAGATCCCAGAGATGTTCCCCTAAACTAATTTTCCTAAAGATTTAAGTTTTTACATGTCAAGTACTTTTGGTGCAAGGCATGAGAATTAGGTCAAGACTCACTTGTCGAATCTCTGGACTCCAAGCCGCTCCCATGGCGCTCATCTTTCCCCCACCCGACTGTTCTCTGCATTTGCCCCAGGTCATTGGGGCATTCGTTTGGGTCCATTTCTGGGTCTGCGTTCTGTCTCTCCGACAGCACATGGCCTTGACCGTAGCTGTTATAAGCCTGGAAATCAGGTGGATAAATCTTCCCATTTTATTCTTCTTTTTCAAAATTGTTTTAGCTAGTCTAGTCCATGTAAATTGAAAGTAATCTTGTCTTCATCTATAAAAAAATTTGCTAGAACTTTGATAGCAATTGAGTTAAACCTCTCTTTGGGGAAAATCAACATCTTTACTATGTTGAGTCTTTTTTTTAATTTTAGTTACTTTATTGTTGTTCAGTTACAGTTGTCTGCATCCTCTCCCCTCCCCCTTCCCCCACCCCCTCCAAACCCACCTCCCTCCCCTGCTTCCACCCTCCCCCTTGGTTCTGTCCATGTGTCCTCTATAGTGGTTCCTGAAAACCCTTCTCCCCACAATCCCCTCCCCCCTCCCCTCTGGTTATTGTTAGATTGTTCTTAATTTCCAGGTCTCTGGTTATGTTTTTCTTGCTTTTTTCTTTTGTTGATTATGTTCCAGTCAAAGGTGAGATCATGTGGTATTTGTCCCTCACCGCCTGGCTTATTTTGCTTAGCATAATGCTCTCCAGTTCCATCCATGCTGTCGCAAAGGGGATAAGCTCCTTCTTTCTCTCTGCTGTGTAGAATTCCATTGTGTAGATGTACCATAGTTTCTTGATCCACTCATTTGCTGATGGGCACTTAGGTTGCTTCCAGCACTTGGCTATTGTAAACTGTGCTGCTATGAACATTGGGGTGTATAGGTTCTTTTGGATTGGTGTTTCAGGGCTCTTAGGGTATAATCCCAGCAGTGGAATTGCTGGGCCAAAAGGCAATTCCATTTTTAGTTTTCTGAGGAAATTCCACGATGTTGAGTCTTTCAGTCAGTGAACACGGCATGTCTCACCACTTATTCAGATTTTCTTAGACTTTTTTTTATAGATGTTGTGTACCTGTTCCGTACATGTTTTGTTTGATTTACACTTGCATATTTTACTTGTAAAAAAGCAATTATAAATAGTGTTGTATTTTTAGTTGTGGTGGCTGTGCATTTATTGCTATATGAAGAAATACAATTGGTTTTGTATATTTATCTTGTCTTCTGAAAGCATGCTGACCACCCTTCCTCTAGGAGTTTCTTGGTCCCCTTTGGGATTTTCTACGTAGATGGTCAGGTCATGTGCAAACAGGAACAGCGTGACTTCTTCCTTTTCCATCTGTATGCCTTTTGTTTGTCTGTTTACATTTTTAATTTTTTGTTTTTTTGCCTTACTGCACTGACTCGCACTGCCAGCCCTCGTGCAGCGGTTGTGGGAGTGAGTGCCCTTGCCTTGTTTCCGGTCTTAGGGACAAAGCCTTCTCTTCACCAACATTGCGTGTGTGATGCTGCCTGTAGGATTTTTGTAGATGCTCTTTATTAGACCGAGGGAGCTTCCCTCCTGTTCTGTGTTTCTGGGGGAAGATCTCAGACTCCCTCTCCTCCTTCATTCCCGGTTTCGGTTATGTCTCCATGCCCTTTCCTTTCGTCTGCAGTTGTTTTGACGTGGGCCTGAGTCTCTCACCCCCTTCTCTGTTTCAGGTCAAGGCCTCCTTAGACATGTTGGCTCAGAAGATAGCGACCTTCACGGATGTGGGCAACAGCTTAGCGCATGCGGAGCACCTCCTGAAGGACCTTACCAGCTTTGAGGAGAAGTCCAGTGTAAGGACTGGGACATGGACTGGTGTGGGCGGGAGACAGCCTGGTGAAGAGGTACCCACGGTTGTCTCCAAAGTTGCTTAAAAAGGCACGGGAATTGGGCTTTCTGCCATCAAAGTGGAAGCTCCCAACCCCGAGCGATGTCGGCAGGTGGCGGGACAGCTGCCTGGCCCACCCACCCCTGACCCCTGTTCCCACGCCCTGCCCCCGCCCTCACAGATCCCGCAAAGGAAATAGCACTCTCTTGCTTATACTTACCCTAAGCTGAGCCGTGTTTCTGGGGCGGCTCTCTGCAGGCAGCCGTGGAGCGGGCCCACGCCCTGTCCCTGGAGGGCGAGCAGCTCATCGACCACAAGCACTATGCCGTGGACTCCATCCGCCCCAAGTGCCACGAGCTCCAGCACCTCTGCGACCAGTTCACTGCAGAGGTCGGGCAGCGGCGGGGGCTGCTCAACAAGTCACTGGAGCTGCACAGCCTCCTGGAGGCGGTAGGCCCCCCGACCCCATGCCCCGATGGTAAAATCACTCAGTCCCACGTGGCCAGCTCCCTCTGTGTGGGATGCACCGCAGTCCTTGATTAGAAGCTGGCCCACACCCTCCTGTCTGGACGCTTTTCTAGTGGCCTAGTTGGTCATGTCCTGACAGCTGTTTTCTAGAACTCACTAGCAACAACTAACAATTTCTTTTAAAGGCCCAGAAACTTATCTCCTACCTAACTCACCTCATTGCCTTCCTGTATGTGTAAATGAGTCCTGTCCTGGGTGATGCGCTCAACTTTTTAGAGCACTGCGTTCCCTCCAGGGGAGCCCTTTGGACGTAGCCGCAGAGCTAGGATGACGCAGTGCTGAAAATATTCCCCCAAATAGAGCGGTCAGCGGACGGTGTGGGAGAGAGCCAGCAGGCCCCAGCGAAGAGAGCCAAGCCACAGCTGCTAACAGTTCCCTTCTCTCCCTCCGCAACTCCTCACGTGTCCAGTCCATGAAATGGTGCGACGAGGGGATCTACCTGCTGGCCTCGCAGCCCGTGGACAAGTGCCAGTCCCAGGATGGCGCCGAGGCAGCCCTCCAAGAAATTGAGAAGTTTTTGGAGACCGGTGCAGAAAATAAGATCCAGGAGCTCAATAAAATTTACCAGGACTACGAACCCATCCTCACCCAAGACCTGCTGGTATGCCGACTGGGGCCTTTCACCTGGAGCTCACCTGTCCTGAATGGTGGGGAGTTGCTCTGATGATGTTAGAAAGAATCATTTGTTGAATTCTTAGAGGATAGTTGGCAATTGAGAGAGAAACGGTCGGAGGGAGGGGTCATCTGGCTCAACTTCCTTCACACAGAAGTCATGGTCATGCCTCCCTCAAAAGGTGCAGGCTCTTCCCTTGCAAGGAGCGTGTGTTTGATGGCCCTGCCATTCCCCTGGCCCTGCTACCTGTTTCTCCTCTCAATATCGTGCTGAAATAGGATTCCTCTCCCATCTCGGCCAGCTGTACTCAGCCCACCCCCTGAGGCAACCCACAGGTTTACTGCCCCTTCCATAGGCAGCCTTCGGATGCATGGAGAGAGCTGCAGGACCCTCCCTTCCAGCTGACCGTCCCCTAGGCCTAGCACCCCTCCCTCCCTCATGGGGCTGCCACCCCTCTGCAGCCGCAGCGAGCAGCGCCAGTGCAGGACTGCTGCACTCGTGACGGGCGCGGCGTCACTAGCATCTAGAGCGGCAGTCATGCTGAGGGCGAGTCTACACGTGGTGGCTCTGTTTTTAAACCGCGGACACCAACACTTACAGAGCATCTTGCTAACTAGCCTGTCATACTTTGTCACTTCAGGAACACGTGCAGAAGGTCTTCCAGAAGCAGGAGAGTATGGAAGAAATGTTTCACCGGAGACAGGCGAGCCTGAAGAAGCTGGCAGCCAAGCAGACCAGGCCTGTGCAGCCGGTGGCCCCTCGGCCAGAGGCGCTCACCAAGTCGCCCTGCCCCTCCCCAGGTGTGTGCAGGCATGCCTCCTTCCTTCAGGGGATGCCCTCCTTCTGTTCCATGATTTATTCTGTAAGTAAAGTTTTATTGGCACGTGGTCCACTTACTTGTTTACTCTCATCTCTGCTGCTTCTGTGCTCAGCACAGCACAGCCCATTGGTTGTAGCAAAGAACGGAAACATTCACTGTCACAGGACCATCCCGGGCCCTTTCTCCACACTCTAGTGTCTCCCCGACCCATCTGCTCTCAGCGCTGTTGCCAAAATAGTTCTCCCCGCACGTGGCTCCGACCTCAGCCCCAGAGCCTCCCTGCGTGGTGGCTGATGCCTCGGCCACTTCCGCCGCCCCAGGCACCACAGCCACTGGGCCGTGCCCCTCATCGCCTCTCTCCCCAGCACAGTCCTTCCCCAAGGCCCAGCCGGACACAGTGCCATTTCCCGAAGACCCCTTCCCTGTCCCCAAACACACTGTCCCCCAGCAGCTGGGCCCACCTGCTGCTTTCCTCAGGGCCTTGAGGTCTACGTTGGTGAGAGCCCCAGAGAGCTGGCTCCCAGCCCCCATGTGTGGAGGTGTCCTGGCTGAGACTTTCCTCCCCCTGTTGGCTGGGAGCCCCTCTAGGGGGTGAGCTGACTCCAGTGGGCTGACCCAGGTGGTCCCTGTGTCCCCTGCCACCACCTTATCTCCTGACCCCGGTTTCCTTCTCTTCCGTTGGCTGTGCTTTTCTCACTCTTCTCTAGGCTGCTCGCTTTTTCCCTCTGAAAGTAAAAAAATAAATCCCAGACACTCCTGGGCGTGCTTTTTCCTCTCCAGGCAATAAGATACAAAGTTGCACCCACCTTTCTCCTCTTCTTCCCAAACCAGGTGTCCGGAGAGGCTCTGAGAACAGTTCCGAGGGCAGCGCGCTCCGGAGGGGGCCCTACAGGAGGGCCAAGGTGAGGTCCGCTGTCCCCGGCACGGACCCTGCACTGCCCCGAGCCCCGCCACCTCCTGGCCGCCTCACCCAACTTGCCGGGCACCCAGCCTGGTGCTCCCAGTCCTCTCCCACACGCGGGCCCATGTGCCAGGGCCGCCCAACCCTCCTGGTCCTGCGAGGGCTCAGATTTCACCTCTGCTCCCAGGCGGAAAGTGAGCTTGGACTCCAGAGCCTTAGGACGTCCGGCTGTGTCTTCTCGCTTTTGGAATCTTGACGCACTGTGTGCTCTTCTCTCTCCAGAGCGAAATGAGTGAGGGCCGGCAGGGCCGGAGCAGCTCCACGGGGGAAGAGGAGGAGAGCCTGGCCATCTTGAGGAGGTGGGTGGGCTGCCCTTCTAGGCGCCGCTGGGCGGCTCTGGTCCAGACACTACAAGCGGGACCCACCTCGATCTCAGCCTTTGGCCAGGGCAGTCTGAGTACAGACGAGCCCAAGTTGGTGAAAAATGCCAGCCTCCACCCCGAAGCCACAATGTGGGAGCACAGCTGGCATCATGGGGCCCACACACGTGTGTGCATTGTGCACTGTGCAGACAAGGTGTGCATGTGGTCCGTTGGGCATGTCTGCATCTGAAACTAAGAGAAATTTGGGTTCACTTAGAAAAGCTGCATCTGCCCCGGGTACCCGGGCGGAACTGTGGTGATCTGAAAAGGACTGTGTTCCCCCTCCAAGGCCAGATGAGACAGCAAGTGTGATCCACCCACCTAGGCCCTCGGGTCACACATGCAGGGTCAGCCACATAACTGCCCCCTAACCCAGCTTCCTGTCTCCTTGGAGGACTTGGTCCCTCCCAGGAGCCTTTCCAGGCCCTCCCGGCTCCGTGTGCTGGGGGTCACTTCTCTTTCTTCACCCCTCCCCTCCTACTTTTCTCACTGTTCCTCATCCCCAGCTCTTCCTTTTTTTTTTTTTTTTTAAGATTTCATTTATTTATTTTTAGAGAGAAGGGAAGGGAAAGAGAGAAACATCAATGTGTGCTTGTCTCTCATGCATCCCCTACTGGGGACCTGACCCGCAACCCAGCCATGTGCCCTGACTGGCAATTGAACTGGCGACGCTTTGGTTCGCAGACCCGCACCCAGTCCACTGAGCCGCACCAGCCAGGGCTCACCCCCAGCTCTTCTCACTGCACACCTGGGCTATTGCCACGGCGCTTGCTGGGGATCCTGCACATCCCGCCCTGGGCCTGCGTCTGTCCCGGGCACAGAGCTCTGATGAGGTCTGAACTCTTGACAGGGAAGGCACTTCCAAAGTCCTTCCCAGGATTGGCAGGCGCTTTCCCCCTCGAACCCTGCCTTCCAGCCTCGCTAAGCTGTCCATCCTCCCACAAAGGCAGCCTGCACCCTGCCGCCTTCCTGGGTCTGCGCGCTGTAAGCTCAGTGCGGAATGCTGTCCCCGACCTGCCCCGCCCCAAACACAGTGCCTGGCCCTCAGCGTCCAGCTCAGTTCTCCACCAGGGACATCCTTCCCTTTGTGCCCACACTGTGCTCTAGGCTCCCAGACTAGAGCGCCCCTCTCCTGCCTGTGGTGGTGAGAAGGAAGCCTGAGGCCCCTGTTCCCTCCTGCCCCCACTTCCCCCTTTAGGATCGCTACCTCTTTGAACTGAGGCCTAACACCTTGCTAAGTGCTGGCAGCTATTTCAGAGTTGATCGTGCTCACGGTCCCAACCCGGGAGCACCCCCTGCCCCGGGCTCTAGTCCCGACGTATGAAAATGGGATATTTGGTTGTAAGCAGTTAGAAGGTGGTCCTTATCCCTAAAAATGTCTAAAACCCCTTAGATGTCTAAAAAGACATCTAAGCAGCTGGTTTGCAAGCCCCTGCCCCTTCTGGGACTCCATAACATGATGGGCACATAGTAGTTCCACACATCATCACTGTACCCCACTACGTGCAAGAAGGTGTTGATGTAAACCGAACTGGCTAATGATGCCGTGACGGCCCCCAGGCAAGGAGCCTGGTGTGCATGCACAGGAGCGGCTCTTCCTGGGCAGAGAGAGGGGCGGCTGGTAAAGGAAGTGGGCATGAATCTGCAGGGGTGGGGAGGCTCAGAGACGGGACCTGAAAGTGGGGGGGGGGCTTGAGGAATCCGGGCTCATTTCTGGCAGCTGGCCCCGCAGCAGGGAGGCGGGTCAAGGAACCCGCTCCTGGATTGTAAGCCCTGGTGCTGTTCACAGGCACGTGATGAACGAACTGCTGGACACGGAGCGGGTCTACGTGGAGGAGCTGCTGTGCGTCCTGGAGGTGAGCCTGCCCTGGCGGCCGGCCGGGCTTGTCTGTGGGCCGGGATTCCCCCCGGGTGGTCTTGTGTCCACCACCAGCATGTGAAAGCGGGCTCACACAGCTTTACTCATAACAGCGCCCAAGTGGGAGCAACTCAAATGTCTGTCCGTGGGACATGGGACAAGTGGGTTTAGGTGGATTTGCACAGGGACAATATTTATAGCAAGAAGAAGGGCCGCCACTGCACAGAACCAGGCGCGGCCCTCAGGAGCACCATGATGAGCAGAGACGCGGACCAGCGTGCGGGCCATTCCCGGAGAGGAAGCCCAGGGCGTGCGGAGCAGGGCTGGGTGCAGAGGGCCGGTGGTGGTGGTTGCCTGGGGAGGGCGGAGGGGCTTCTGAGTGCTAGAACGTTCTACATCTTGATCTCGGCAGTAGTTACAGGGGTGTAGACATAAATAATTCATCAAGATGTATACATAAGATTTGTCCCCTTCATGGAAATATCTGGATTTTGAAAAGGCTAAAAGGAAGAAGAATGGAACCTCCTCTCCCCACAGCCCCCAAATTGGTGCTGTTTGTAATCCATTCATATTGTGCGGTGCTTGTCCAGATGATGATCTTAAAAATGGTCAGTGACTAAATACGAGGTGGATTTGCTTTCTCACACCTGAGACGGTGTCACCCGCCCCACTAGCCCCACCGGGCAGTCATGCAGAGACGCGGCTTTAGTGGTGAATAACTGGGCCCCCGTTAAAATGGCCCAGAGCTGTAGTTCAGGATTTCCCGGCTGACCTCCTCCTCTTCCACAGGGCTACGCTGCTGAGATGGATAATCCTCTAATGACACATCTCCTCACAGCGGGCCTTCAAAACAAGAAAGATGTTTTATTTGGAAACATGGAAGAAATTTACCACTTTCATAACAGGTGAGAGAGACCCTTCCTCTGATTACAGCCATGTCTACTCTTTAAAGTCGGCCCCTGCAGGGAGCTGCAACTAAAACAGCCCCTGGACTGTGCATTCCTGGGGGAGGATATCCCCTCCTCCCTGTCTCACGATGGGATAAGCCCACAGAGATGACACCAACCAAGAGCAATTTGATGGGATGTGCCCAGGGCTAGTTCGCTGAGCCGGGGCGGTTGGTGAGAAATGGGCCTCCACCCGACATGAAAAGATGCTTCAGAGCTTTGTCAGCATGAGGATGTACGAGCAGCCCGCCCCTCCTGCCTCTCCCTGTCCCTCAGTGCCAGCATAAGCCAGCCCCCACCCCAAGTGCTGGCACACTGGGGCAGCACCAAAGGCCACACCACTTAGCAAAGAAGGTTTCGTTCCCAAGCCCATTCTTGAAAAAGGTGGTAACATCAGAAGTTCCTTTCCTGCCTGTTATCCCCTGGGACAGCGACTTGTGGCACCCTTGTGCTCTGGGGAGAGCGTGGCTCGTCCTTCCAGAGCTGCTTTCCCTGAGCTCCTACTTGCAGTTTGCAGGAGCTCATGGGAAAGGAAATGAGCGAGCAGATATAAGGGAGGCAGGAAGATGATGGCCATGTCTGTGTGTCCTGAAAAAGGGCCAGCTGTGAGCTGACCCAGGGAGCCCGGCCAGAGTGGGACTCGGGCCCCACCCTCCTATGAGTTTCAGGGGACACTTGGGACTTCTGTCTCACTGCCTGTTTTGGCCCCTCAGTCATTAGCATCTCTCACCCGCCCATTGATAAGGGAGGTACCAGGTCACAGTTAACCCTGCCTCAGAGCCTTCCTTTGGGATTAAATGGAGAGGGCATCCTGGACCTTCAGCATCCCCGGAGCCTCTGGCCAGTGCTTGGGCACCAGGACGCTGGCTGCAGGACTAGTGGAGTGAGCTGATCCCCCAGGAGCTTCCCTCCCTGGGGGATTTACCCCCACGGACAGATGTAACTCAGAAATGGAGGAAGACTCGGCACGTGGCTCAGGAACAAAGCTGCATTGGGGAAGGTCTCAGGGACAGAACGGAGCCCCCCTTTACATCTGCAGAAACCCGACAGAGCACACAGCTGGGAGGCTCCCCTTCCAGAACCTCCAGATGCTCTGTCTGTCTGCTCGTGGCCTTTTCATCCCACATCTGTGCGGATTTAAAAAAAAAAAAAAAAAAAAAGCTGTCCTGAATTCTGTGTGAACACCGAACAGCAACACCAAAAGCATAGAGGGGGCCATGGCTGCTTAAACCTGAGAGTGTGTGTGGCCAGAGCTCTGGGAGTGGCAGAGGTGGCCTGTGGGGTCCTGAAATCAGACCGTATTCTTACACACAGAAGCTGCTGAACTGGGGATTCAAGTTGTTTGGAAAATAATAGTTCACTCATTCGTTCCAGATGCCATTTTGTCAGGTGGTTTATCATATGACCTAATGTGCACTTTCTTTGTCTAGAATATTCCTGAGAGAGCTAGAAAACTACATAGACTGCCCAGAGCTGGTTGGAAGGTGTTTTCTAGAAAGGGTAGGTGTTTTTTTAAATGTATACTTTCCTGCACCTTACTTCCTAAAATTACTAACACTTAAAATAATAACTTTAAACTCTGTTACAGTCCCCAACTGAAATTACGCAGTTCCAATGTTTCCAGTTTGGCTAAGGTGACATGACAATTTTTGGTAGGGCTGAAAGAATGTGCTTTTTGTGAAAAATAGAAAAACTAAAAAACATAAGCTCTGAGATATGCAAAGTGATCAAACACCTACAGTTTTGATTGCGTTAGATGAAGCTGCCCATGTCTCAGGCGGGCGTTTTGCTTTCCGTTTGGTCTTGTCCTGACAGAGACTCCCTCACGAACTGGCTGACACCCTGTTCCCTTTGGGCAAGTCACCCTGTTCTCTGAGCCTTATTTGTCTCAACTCTTTGAAATAGTGGGTGCCTGCCTCCTTCTGGGGTGGGATGATCAGCCGGGGGGGGGGGGGGGGGGGGGTGGGTGTGTGTGTGTGTGTGTGTGTGTGTGTGTGTGTGTGTGTGTGTGGCTGAGGAGAGGCCTTGGGAGCAGGTAAGGCTGCCGGATACTGGGGACTGCGGTTGCCTCCCCACTTGACCCTCTTATGTTGACCTCCGTAAACTGCGAGTTAGCAACGTGGAAAATGCAGCTACGCTTACCAACAGCAGTAAAACTCAGTCATTTTCACTGGACGCTGAGAGTGCCATAATGAATGGATATGAGGAGGCCAAAGGCAGGAAAAGGAGGAGCAGCGTTGACGTTTTGACTCAGCCTGGCTGTAAAGCTTCTCGGTGCTGTGTGAGGAGTGGGATGGGGCAGTCATGCTGTAGGCCAGTGATTCTCAGAGTGGGTCCCCTGGCCAGCAGCCTCGGAGTCTCCTGGGAACTTGTTTGGAATGCAGGTTCTCAGGTCCCACCTCAGACCTGCCCAGTCAGAACCTCATTGAGGGCAGAGGTCTGTTTTCACAAGCCTGCAAGCGATTCTGATGTGCGTGCAAGTTTGAGCACCTCCGTGCAGGCTAAGCTCTGGAGATCCTTCCTTTGGAAAGTCCGTATTAGCCCTGTGTTTATTTTTACACTGTCAGACCTATGGCAAAAGCCAGCTACACCGATTCAGCCAATCTGTACACAAGATAGCCCTGAGACGCAACCTTCTAGTGGGGTGTGACCCGGCAGTCCCGCAATGAGGGACGTGGCATCTGAGAGGGGGGGTGAACCGGGATTCAGGAGGAGGTCGAACCAGCCCCCCTGAGCCGCACCGTGACGCGTCTCTCCCCGGGCCCAGATGGAAGAGTTCCAGATCTACGAGAAGTACTGCCAGAACAAGCCCCGCTCGGAGAGCCTGTGGCGGCAGTGCTCCGACTGCCCGTTTTTCCAGGTGGGTTTCAGGGCTGTCTTTGAGAAGCAGGGGTGTCCAACCTTTGGGCGTCTCTGGGCCACCCTGGAAGAAGAAGAGTTGTCTTGGGCCACACATTAAATACATTGCAACACGTAATCACAAAAACATCTCATAATGTTTTCAGTAAATTTACGGTTTTGTGTTGGGCCGCATGCACAGCCGTCCTGGGCTGCATGCGGCCCGCGGGCCGCAGGTTGGACACCCCCACTAGAGTATAACCTCCTTTACTAATTGGCTCTCAAACAAAGAATAATGGAAACTGTCTAAACCGGAGGTTCGGTGGTTTTAGGAATGCCAGAAGAAGCTGGACCACAAGCTGAGCTTGGACTCCTACCTGCTGAAGCCGGTCCAGAGGATCACCAAATACCAGCTGCTGCTCAAGGTGAGACACCGGCAGCCATGCCAGGCTGGGCGTCCCCTGGAGCCCCTCTCCCGGCGTGGCCACCCTGTGGCCCCCTCGCTACCATGTCCCCCTCCCAGCCCCATGGTCTCTAAATGGCGCAGTCTCTGAGCCACCTGCCTCCCATTTCTGCGAGGGCCGGGCTCTTCCCAGACCTTTGAGGCGGCCTACTGTGTGCTAGCCATCGTTGGGGCGAAGGCAGGGACACCAAGGTGAACAGATGGACAAGCCCCTCCCTGTGGAGGACAAGCTCAAAAGGCCCCCACCCTGACACTGGGCTGTGCTCCCACACCGGCCTTCCCAGCCAGGCCTGGCCCGTGTCGGTTATCTCTGTGGGCACATCGGAGGTGGCACTGAGGGCCGGCGTGAGCAAGCCCACGGACGTGGAGAGTGTGCACGTGACGATCAGATGTTCATTCGGGTGTCGAATTTGGAAGGAAGGAGTAACCAGTTTAGAAATGGGGATACAGATGACAGGGGTCTCAGTCTGAGTCTGCTGGGGTCAGAGCTGCACAATGGTGCTGGCCCCGGGGGAGTGCAAGGGGCTTGCACTTGCCAAGCTCAGCTGAGTGTCACTGGCTCAGGGAGCATCCCAATTTGCAGCATCTGTCTGGCTGTTGCGGGGTGAGGTACAGGGGCTTCAGGGCAGTGGGAGGGGTCAACTTCTTGAACTGCTCCTAGGCCAGTGGTCCCCAGGCAGGCCCCACAGCCAGGGAGGGTATGCGTGTCCACACGCATGCGTGGCCTTATCCTCGCCGGCGATGACTGAGCAGGGAGCCACGCTGTGTCTGTGTGCAGGGCCACCAGGGCCTGCACTGCAGGGACAGAGCACTGGCATCCCAGCAGCTCTGAAGGGAATGGCAGGGATCAGCATCCAGATAGGTTTGCGAGCACGGCTTCTTCTCCCCACACCCCCCTCCCAGGAAATGTTGAAGTACAGCAAGAACTGCGAGGGGGCAGAGGACCTGCAGGAGGCGCTGAGCTCCATCCTGGGCATCCTCAAGGCCGTAAATGATTCCATGCACCTGATCGCAATCACAGGCTACGATGTAAGGACCTCCGTGGGTGCTTCTGCCTTTCTCCCCATCCTGCTGGGGGTGCTAACGAGCCTGCTTGGTGTGGGGGGTCTGCCAGGCAGCGGGCTGAGCCGGTGCAGAGCTGCGCCCTTGAGCTTTGACAAGCATGGGAATCACCAGGAATCGGTCAAAACCCGGTCTGATGCAGGGGATCTGGGCAGGTCTGCGTGGGGGCTCAGCCCCATGTAAAGAAAGCCAGGAAGTTTTCCCCCCTTGGAGGTGCACCTCTGAAACCCTCTTCATTCCTGGTTCTTCCCTGAGGTTGGCATGTCTTGGGAAACGTGTAGAAATCTGTTTTTTCTGAGCTGCTGGTGGGCTGATCACCTACGACAAGTGGGTATTGAAGCCAGGTTGCTACTTTCTCCTCTCGATGCCTGTGTCAGGTCAATTGTTAATAATTATTCATTGTTTGCTTGCATTCCTCTGAGTCTATTCAGCGCTCATGTTCTAGATTAGAGTATTTTTACAGCAGTTTTAGGTTCACAGAAAAATTGAAAGGAAGGTACCAGACATTTCCCATGTACCCCCTGCTCCCCCACACACAGCCTCCCCCATTATCAGCATCCCCACCAGAGTGGGACATTCGCTACAATTAATGAACTAACATGGACACGTATTGTCCCCCAGAGTCCACAGTGTGCATCAGGATCCACTCTGTGTGTGGCACATTCTGCGGGTTTGCACGAAATGTCTGATGCCGTGTGTTCACTGTGGGAGTGATCTCACAGAGTGGCTTCGCTGCCCTAAGCATCCCTGTGCTCTGCCTGTCCATCCCTCCCTGCGCCCCCTCCAGCCCTAGCAGCCACTCATCTGTCACTGTCTCCACAGTTTTTCCTTTTTCCGCATGGAACGTGGTTGGAACCTGGAATGCAGCTCTCCCAGACGAGCTTCTTTCACTCCGCAGTGTGCCTCTAGGGCCCCCCGTGCTCATTCTGCGGTTTACACGCTCCTCATGTTGCTCCACATTTTAGGGGAATCTGAGTGACCTGGGGAAGCTGCTGATGCAGGGGTCCTTCAGCGTCTGGACGGACCACAAGAAGGGCCACACCAAGGTGAAGGACCTGGCCAGGTTCAAGCCCATGCAGCGCCACCTGTTCCTGCATGAGAAGGCCGTGCTCTTCTGCAAGAAGCGGGAGGAGAACGGGGAAGGGTATGAGAAAGCTCCGTCCTACAGCTACAAGCAGTCCTTAAATGTGAGTAAGGCTTGTTCCCAGCAGCTGCCGACCTTCCTGGCACCAGCCCTGCACCCTAGAGAGAAGGATCAGGGCCCCATTCCATGTTGTAACTGAGCCTTGGTCGCGACATCTGCCTTCTGGCATGTGCCCCTTATCTTTGTATGTGGGCCTCCGGGATCTCAGTCACCCTTAACCCCCATCTCAAAACTAACACCTGCCCCCCGTTGTGTGCTCTCAGATGACAGCTGTCGGCATAACGGAGAACGTGAAAGGTGATGCAAAGAAGTTTGAGATCTGGTACAACGCCAGGGAGGAAGTTTACATCATTCAGGTAGGGCCCCAATCCTTCTCTCTCTGACCAGCATCAGGGACTCCTGAGTCTCTTAGGATTGCCACTGAAAGGCTTCTAGTGAGAGCTGGTGTCTAGAATCTTCTACAAAGTTTTAGTACCAGAGGCAGGAACGCCACTAGGCATCTGGGGGCACTGCCCTGGGCCTTCTTAAACCCGAGCCGAACCCAGGGCAAAGTGCAGGGAAACGCTGCAGGTTAGGGGAGTTAGAAGTGTCCTTCCAGAAAAACGAGCGCAGCTCCTGTAGCCCCGGCGTAGGTGTGCCTGGACGCCACGGGGGAGCACAGTTAGCCCGCGCCGCACTCACACGCAAGACCAGGTCCTCCTGGCGGGAGGTGTGCTCTCAGCCCTCACCTGTCCTCACCTTGCTGGTGAGGGTGGGAGGTGGGTGAGGCCGTAAGTACATTCGTGAGCCCGTGCACGACCCCAGGAGCCCTGTGACGGGGTCAGCCAGCCCGGGGATGTGCCTCTCCCGGCTGCCTTCAAACTTCTGACCCACTGGATGGTGTTGGCCCAGGGCCACATGGCAACCCAGTATCACACCTACTTGGCTACAGCTCAGAACACCCACCCCAGCACAGCCAGACCCAGGGGCCCCAAAGAGCTGAGGTGAGATTGTGGCTCAGCACTCTGGCTTTCCCCAGGCCCAGGGCCTGCAGAGCCCAGCTGCCCACCCAGCACTGCCCCTCAGGCCCCATACTGCAGCGAGGCAGTACGGAGCCCTGGCCAGGGTTCCTGCGCTTCGCAGTCTTCCTCCCCCTGGAAGGTGAGAATCTCCTTGTGAGGTGGCAGACTCTGGCTATCCTTGTCCCCTAAAATGGCATCAGGGCCACTTCCCAGAGAAGCATACTCTCAAGGAGCCGTGTATGCCTCAGGGTCTTCCCACTGAGTCAGCCATCAGTGGCTGTGCAAGCATGTCGGCTGGCTCTGTCCGCTGGCTGGTGGTGCGGGGCCCTGGGCCCTGTCGGGTCAGGCCCTTGCCCATGGGGCGAAGTCCCGAAGCAAAGGGACATGCCACTGTTTACTCCCTTCTTCCTTTTCACGTACAGTGCTCTCATTGCCTGTTTCTAAGATTGTCCTTGGAAGTTTCCAGAGTAGAAGAGCAAAGCATGTGTCTGCAGGGAATGAGAGTCCTTACCTCCTGGCATTTCTTTTGGGGGACAGGCACCAACTCCGGAGATTAAGGCAGCGTGGGTGAATGAGATTCGGAAAGTGCTGACCAGCCAGCTGCAGGCCTGTCGAGGTAAGGGTGTCTTCAGCTATCCTGTTCTTCTAGCTTTTGCTCCAGGGGCATTTTTACATAAATTCAAAGCAATCTCACAAGTCTTAGCTATCCGAGATCAACCTGGCGTTTAGAAGTAAATGTGCAGGGTTAAAGTTCATTGGCCATGCATGGCGGTTTGTTTGTTTCCTCCCGCAGAAGCCAGCCAGCACAGGGCCCTGGAGCAGTCCCAGAGCTTACCCCTGCCAGCTTCATCCAATACAAGGTGAGGGACTTGTGTGCTTGAAATGCCACCACCATGTGAGAAGAGTCACAGTAGGAATTTGCACAGGCCACAGACTTTGCTTGGCCTTTGTCGCCTGACTCTCTTGGTTATGGGATTACTTTGCATTTGCCCAGTGCCCCCTGTAGTGTTTCTCCTCTAGATTCACCGGCTGGTGGGTCAGTACCAACAGGCCAGCTTCACCGTCACAGGTCTCTGGCCCCACTCCCAGGCGAGGCCAGTCCCTGGCGGCTCTCTCGTTGCTTTCCGTCTGTGGGTTGGTTCTTTCCCAGGACGATCAGCATATGACGGGACCATTCCTGGTAATGGCTCATCGCTAGCACGTCAGGGACAGTAGCCCCTCAGACAGGGACCATGGGCTGCTAGAAGCTCAGAGCCACAGCTCACAGACGTGGGACACATCTCAGACATCAACCTTCACAATGGCTTTGCAAACCCTTTCTGCCCTTATTTTTCTTATTTTATACATTCACTTATTTGTTAACATTATTGTTCCCATTTCTACCTCTAAGCATCTGTGGAACAGGATACGGTCTAAATGAGTAATCCATAGAACAGTGGTTTTAAAAGAAAAAGATCCCTTTCCACCTCCCCCCAAAATAAACCACCTCCTGCTCCATGGCTAAGAAGGTGGTTTCGTCCTCATTCTGTTGCATTTGGGCTTAGCCTGGAAATGCTCAGCCGCTCTGCGGTGGTAGGACATGTGCTTTAAAGAGCGGGCCGGAATTCGGTCTGGGTGCCTCAGAGCCTCGAGGAGAGTTTTCAGAAACTAACCAGGCAACGTTCTATTTCTTTTTTCAATGTGTCTGATGTCATTAGTCCTTCGAAAGGGAATACAAGAAACATCAAAAAGTTGGAAGAGAGAAAAACTGACCCTCTAAGTCTGGAAGGATATGTGAGCTCAACGACATTGCCAAAAGCCCCTGAAAAGGGCAAAGGTAGGTGTCTGCGGCCGCTGAGCCCAGGTGCACCAGGAGCTGCATCACAGGTGCCCATTAGCGGGCGTACCAGGGATGCGCAGCCTCCCATGGGCCCGAAGGAACATTCGTAAGGCATTCAGGGGTCCCTAACCTACACAGAGCACCGGGACCTCCCAGACGAGCCCCTGCTTGACCAGACATGTGCCCTCCCCAGAGCCATCCTGGGTTGTGGACACCCTCTGCACTGTCCCTTTCTCTTCCTTTGTAGATGACACAGTCACTAGCTCTACCTCAGAAAGCTCTGCGCTTTCCAAGAAGCGCTTTACCCTGCAGGGCTTTGCTAACCTCAAAGGTCAGAAAGGTAAAAGACACCCACCTAAAATCATTTTCCGGACATGTCCCTTGCCAAGGCGGCATGTCTGTCATCCATTTGTGTGGTGATCATTCGTGAGGGTGTTCTCGGGAAGGGCATCTGCCTGCTTCACCCCACATGCAGCCATTCGGAAGCATATTTTCCCACTGATTCACTCTTTCTCACTGGCACTGTGATGTCTGCTGTACGTGCAGCCCAAGTTCTCTTCTGGGGACTTTTCTTTGAAAAGGTGGAGGGGAACTTTTCTAAGGGAGGCTTGCTCAGAAACGACTTGTCACTCGCTTTTTTGGTCCAACTCCTCCCCCTTCCTGCCTTTTCCTGCCACTCGCTATGGGTGTTCCCGCTGCCATTACTCTCCACTGCCAGAAGCCGAAGTGCTGGGGTCGCTACTCCTCGGGCCTTCAGTGCCCAGGGCAGCTCAAGTCCCTTGGAAGGAGTCCTCTAAAAGGACCACCTTCGTGTGCTACTTGACAGTGAACTGAATGGGAGGGAAATACATCGAGGTAGCCCAGGACGCAAGCCCGGAAGTCCCGGGGAGACGGGGCGGAGGGGGGGGGGGTGGCGGCTGGATACCAACAGCCAGGGTCATCCAGGGTTCTTTTCATTGACCCAGACGTTGGTCCAAAAACCTATTTTCCCAATGTATAAAACACTTCTTTTCCCCCACTCTATCAAACACGTTTAAGTTGGCCTCAAACTTAAAAAGAAAGGACAAATTCTGGTACCGCACACTTTGCTAATTATGGACAGTATATGCATAGCTGAGAAAACGCACCTAGAACTCAGAAAACGGACCCGGATGATGACACCGACTGCTACACTCACGGCACACAGGTCTCATCTCCCTCCACCTGCAGGGCCCTCCAGCCAGCTTAGTCTGGGTCCCAGGAAGCTGCTTCGAATCAGTGACGATCAGCCTTTCGATGTTTGTGTCCCATCCCAGCATGAACGCGGTGTCTCTCATGGCCTCCTCGGGCTCTGCATGCAGTTCCTCACTCTCTCTCTTCTCTCCTGTTGTATTTTTGCCTCTTCCTCCTTCTGCAGCTTCTCCTACCAGTCCTGACAAAAAAGCTAAGCGACATGAAGTTAGGAGCGACCCAACGCCTTTTGGTTTGCGAGGTAGAGTGGCTCAACCTTCCGGACACAGTCTGCCATCCATTTTCCCGTCCGGTTAGGGACGCGGTCTGTCTTGCCATTCCATGTCACCTCGAATGTAAACAGAGTAGGTCTCCACTCACCAGAAGCACACTCGTTGTTTTGTTCAAACGCATGATGCTCTGGCAACAGATACTGTGATGACATCACGTGTCTCGGTTGAACTGCTCACACCGGGTCTGCCTGGAACCTACAGGACTACCCACTGGCCACTAGTCAGAGGCTGCTGACCCTGGCTGGCGTTTGGGTTGGGTTGGGCTTTATTACTCAGTGGCTTCGTAGCCTGCATGGCACCCCGTCCGCAGGCCCCGGCCGCCCCTGCTGCCCCCAGCTTTACCAGTTTGTCCCAATGCTTCTTGGTGGAAACACAGGACATGGCAGCTGCGGAATCCCATCAGGTCTCTCGTTCCATGGGGAGATGACCAATCATGCAGACAGATGGGGCCAAGCTCCATGCTGGGGAGCGGGCTTCCTCCTTTCTTGCCCTCTCATATTCCAAGGGCAAAGTCTCCCACCCCTGCCACCCAGGGAAACCCAGAGAGTTTCCTGGTCCAGAGAGGATTTCACTTTGTGAATCTTCGTGAGTTTTGCAAACAATTGCAAAGGTTCCCCAGGAGTGTAGACTGAACCAGAATCCCCCCACGCACTGCAGAGCCACCCGGAGGACACCCAAGGCCCACTCTGGCCTCAGACCATGCTCTGCTCCCTGGGCCCCCAGGCTGCGGCTCTCACACTGCCCTCGGACATGGCAGCTCAGAGGCCAGGGGCCGACCCTCTCCGGCAGCCTTCACGTGGGTGACACTCAGCCTGCCCCAGGTGCTTGGGTAAAAAAGACATTCCCCTCCTGGGAGGGCTATTTTTGTCCCTTACATATTTTCTATTTAAGACCCGAGGCCTCTCCCCCGTGGTCGCTCCCTTGTGCTGAAGGCTGGCATGGGACAGTAGTGAATGCAGCCTTGGACACACCCCCGTGCACCTCAACTGCTGCTTGTACCGCTTTTTGGCCAAATTTTGTCCCCTCTGCAAGCTCGGGTCTTCATCTGCACCATGAAGACACGGCCCTCTCACAGGGTCACAGCGGATGTGGGGGAAAGTCCTGAGCGCAGCGCCTGGGGCTCAGCAGCCAGCCCCCCTCCTCCTCATCCCCATCGTCACTGATCATTTCCGCCTGCAGCAGGTGATGATGAACTTGCTGGCTGGACCCCTGGCAAAGGCTGACGTCCTTGCTTCCTGAAAAGCTTCGTCAGCCCTTGTTTTACTAAATGTCAATACAAGGACTGTCTTACAGGAAGTCGACCAAGGCGACCATGAATATGGTCCAACGTCCTCCTGCAAAATCCCCACCATCCTATGTAGATCAAAGAGGGATGCTGGCCTGGTCCGTGGCGGGGACACTGACCAATGATAGCATCCTCTTGTCCCACACTTGGGGGCCCAGGCACACTCGAGTCTCAGAACTTTCTGCTTATTCCTTTATCACTCTGTTTTAAGGCGGAGATGCTACTGGAGCCTGTTAAAGAGGTTCACCCAGAGGCTCCCGGGCCAAGAAGGGAGTAACCACAGGCCTCGATGCTGCTGTGCTAGAAAGCCTGCCTTTCTCTGCAGGCGCCGGAGGGCGGAGTTGTTCATCACACAAACACAACTGTGCCGCTCTCTGAAGCGGAGGCTGACCTAAGGTCTCTTGGCCAGGCAGCACTGCCTGCTCTGCCCATAGAACAACTTCACCTTCCTGTCCTCACCGGCCTCAGACTTCTGCCTGTTTTGCCAGAAACCCCACTGTTATCTATCGGTGGTGGGTGGGAGGGAGAAGTTGTTTGTAGCCAGGCTACCATCACTGTGACCCTCTTAGTGTCCCCTGTCCAGTGCTCTGATTAGTGTCCCACACTGTGGGACAATTCCAGGCATGCCTGAGGCAGGCGAGGGTGGGTGGTTTGTAGCTGGAAACGCACAGTCCCCAATTCATGCATATACATAAGCCAGGGAGGGACGTGAGCAGGGCCGTGCTCAGCGCATCTCCTTCTGCCCCGGCTCCTGGCCCCAAGCAGGCAAAGCCCAGAGGCTCTCCTGGCTGCTGCGGTGTTCGAAGGAGCTCCCAGGGCTGCTGGCATGCACTGGCTTCTGTGGCTCTGAGGATATAGGCGCACGCATGCTTTCTTCCTGGGGCTCGCTCTTCTGCTGGCTGATGGGGAACTCTGCATCCCAGCTCCCTTTTCTAGGAAGGCAAAGATGGCTTTCTGTTGCCTCTTTATCACAAGGTTTTCATTGCCAAGCTTAAACGTTCTCAGCCTTGGGAACCAGCCATTACACAGCTTGCCCCTTTGCAGCCCCGACTTTGCAAAGGGGAGCGTGCATTTGCACTTGGCTCACTACGATTCCTTCACATCCAGCACCCTCTTTTCCTCAGGGAAAAGCTTGCTTCCAGCCACCACCAATGTAACTTGGAACTGGATGTGCCCACGCCCAGATGTGACAAGCAGTCTGCTTATTGCCCACATTCACTTGCTTCCTGTTGAAATGCTATTTAATACCGTGTGAGGGCTGTGACCAAATACCAGAGGAGTCCGACTTCGGCTTGGTGCTTTATTACTGGCATTTATTACACTTACTCAGAATCGGGAATTCATCACCTCCTATCTCCTCGCAACTTACTTGCACTCCCCACCCCCGCAACGGGAAATGCAGTTGCTTCTCTTTGGGGATCCATGCCAGTAGAGACGCTAATAAAGGAATATATATATATATTTTTTTAAAGTCTAAAAGGAAAGCTTTCTTCTCCTCGTTTTCTGGCCAGTGGAGATGGTTAGAGCTCATGCAGGCTGGCTTTGCAGCCCGAAGGCCGGGGCTGGGGTCCCAGCTTTGCCTCCACGGTCCGCAGAAACTCAGAACATGACTGTCAGTCCCACGAGGGTCACAACGCCCTTACCTCACAGGTGAAGAGAGTGTGTCTGGCACAGGGCCGTGTCAGTAAGCCTCAGCCATTCGTGGGAGGAGTCTTCTGGCCCAGTCTGATGGGTGTTGAGCGGTACAAGCATTCACTGAAAACATCTTCCCTTCCTTGTGTTGGCTGCAACACAGAGGAGTGGCCGCACCTCCAGCTGGCAGTCTTTCAGGGTCTCTGTGCTCCTCTGGGGCTGGGACCAGCAGGCAGGAGGCCGGGGGAGAGTGCCCCTCCTCCTCTGGAAAGCCGCAGGGCCTGCTGGAGGAGTGTACAGACCTCCAGGGAGGCGCTGGCCACTCACTCTTTTCCCCTGATTGGCCCTGCAATGGAAGCAGGTTCCCTGGTCCCTGTCTCCCTGGACTATTTGCACAGTTGAAGCAAACATGGCAGGCACTTCGGAAGTCAGCATGTGCCCTGCAGTCTTTACGAGCTCCTGGGGAGGGGGCAGGTTCCACGTGGGTGGCACATTTCGGGGGTTGCAGGGACTTCCGTAGATCATCTTCAGACAGGCTTGTCGCTGAGGGCAGTCCTCACTGGAGCCTGTTTCTCTCTCAGGTTGGAGCAAAACATCTCACCCCCTGGAGGCCCCTGAGGACAACGACGGCTGGTCGAGTGCTGAGGAGCCAATTAATTCCTCAGATGCGGAGGAAGAAGGCGGAGTGGGCCCCAGGAAGCTGGTAATCTTGGCTCCCCCTGGGCGGTCAGCCTGGTGCTGCTGGTCCCCAAAAGCTCCAGCCTGATGGTCTGCAGTTCCCATGGCCACTGGGAGGGACTTCTAGGTGCCAGGGCTCCCTGTGGCTCTGTGTCCCCACCTCTCTGCTAGCTCACCACCATCAGACCACCTCACCAGGAGGCTGTCCTTCAGAGGGAACCGACGTGCCCCTCAGGAAAGTAGAACGTTCCCATCAGCTTCCTTACAGCTGTGTATACGCCTCTGTCTCATTCTGAAGAGAATAACACCGTCTTAAGGTTTTGCATTCCAAACAAGGTCCTGTTAACTCGAGCAGCAGGGAGAAGCCATTTGCATATTAAGTCATTAGAGTCAGGATGCTGCCAACAGGAATTTACTGCGCACTCAGTGCTGTCCTGGTTCTAGCACCAGGGCTATGGCAGCTCACAGAACAGCCCGGAGCCGAGGTGGGGGGCAGACACAAGTGAATGGATGAAACAGGGAGAGTCTCAGCACGGTCAGGGTGGCCTTGGCCCAGGAGGCCTGGGGTAAGAAGAGCCACACATGGGACACAGGAGGCACAGAGGAGCCCGGGCGCCGGGGGTCCCAGCAGGGGGAAACTGAGGCTGGCTCACAGGGGAGAGCAGGGCAGGAGTGGGCTCTGCAGGCCAGGCAGTCTCCGGTGGGGGTTCAGATTCTGTTCTCAGTGTAGCAGAGGACGCGATTTTGGCCGCTCAGGGCCCGTCAGGGGCCAGTGCCAGTCACCCCGAGAGGGCGTGGGGGCTCCGATGAGGATAAAGGACTCCGGCCCTCAGCCTCCCGGCTTCCAAACCCTGCAGCCCCGCCCTGCAGTTTAGCCACGTGCCGCCACGTGTTGTCTTATTGCTCTTCTCAGGGCCCACCTCCTCTGCAGAGAGCACCGTCCACAAACACGTGCTGAACATCTGCTGTGTGAGGCACTGAAGACAAAATGGGGCACAAAACAGACAAGAATGTCCTCTACAGGCAGGCAAAACAATAATAGTAAAGTAAATTATATTTAGATGAGGATGGCTGCCGTTTCAGAAAGGAGGCAAGAGCACTCCAGGAGGAGGGAACAGCGGGTGCAAAGGTCCTGGGGCCAAGGGAAATGCTTGGAGTATTTGAGACCTGCTCAGTATGGCAGGAGCAGAGGGAGCAGCGGGGCAAGGCCAGACCACCAGGAACAAGCTGAGGGCACTTTGTAGGTCAAGTAGGGTTTTTTGGTTTTGGTTTTGGTTTTGTTTTTATTTTAGCCTGATATGGGACCTAGCGTCTTTTACAACTAAGAGACCTTCCCCATTTAAGGCAGGCATTACACCAGATGCCCCACAAATGGCAGGGCCCTGACAAAGTGCTCCTGTCCTCCCCTTCCTATCACTGGACCTTCAAGGGCCACTCCAGCCTGTTGCTGGGCAGCCGCTGTGGCCTGCGTTCGGTGCCTGCGGGCAGAAGCAGAGGGTTTTGTGTGTCTTTCTCCGCAGGTTCCAGGGAAGTACACCATCGTGGTGGACGATGAGAAGGGAGGCCCCAACACACTTGCCGTGAGGAGCGGAGACATGGTGGAGGTGGTTCAGGAGGGTGACGAGGGCCTCTGGTAAGATGCCCCACGGTGTGCTCTCCCTCAAACCACTCTGGCCACGTGGGCTGGAGCCACTGACCGGCCCACACCCCTGACAGGTATGTCAGGAACCTGACCTCCAGCAAGGAGGGCTGGGTGCCAGCCAGCAGCCTGTCCATGCTCCTCAGCAAGTCCGGCTCGGCACAGTGCTTGAGCAGCTCAGGTAAGACCCCGCGTTCCACGCTGACCGTGCCCTGAGCCCACTGGGTTTCACAGCCTTGAGCCTGTTTAACGAGAAAGAGGGACTTGATGCGCACGCACGGAGCCGAAGCCGTTCTCGCCTGGTTTTCCCGCAGAGTCCAGCACAGGGTCGGCTCTGCTGAGCAACTCCTCCAGCTGCAGCGAGAGCTGCGGCGGCCCCCTCTCTGACCTGCAGGGGTAGCGCCGGCCGGGCCCCCAGTGCAGGAGACCAGCCTGCAAGCCTCTAAGTTTTCCTTTGCTTGGGCTTGCCTAGTTTGGTGAGGGGATGGTGCTCTAAGACGCCCTGGGAAAGGAAGACCCTGACAAGACCCCGACAATGAGCTGCCTGCTGCCCGCCGAGCCTCACGGTGCAGGACCTGGGGGCATTTGGAGGAACAATTCAGGAAGATTCTGCCCTCCAGCCTCCGAGCCAGGATTCCCTCCCAGGGCGCAGAAACCGGTTCCCACGGAAAGACCAGTACACCAAGCTTCCTCGGAACATCTGAGTGGACGGAGCGTGGCTGCAGGCCGACAGACCGCCCGTGCAGAAGGGCTCTGGGGTGGGGCCCTCCGCCCGGCCTCTGCCAGGCAGCCAGGAGGAGCTGGTCCCAACCACTCTGCTTTGGTTTCCGACCTGCCTGGCCTGGTGCTTTCTGCAGGGATGTGCGTGCTGCGGGGCTGCTTCCGAAAGGAGTGACCAATTCGCTGACCAGACAGCTTGAAGAGAGAGGGGGTGGGAGGACTATTTTGTCTTTTACAAATTTTTTTTAAAGCAGGGGTTGACCCCACGGCCGTTTTTTGGTGGTACTTTGGCCTCTAATCTTTACCAAGAATCACTGTGTTTACATGAAATGACAATTTGATACTGCATTTGATATAAAACTATTTTTTTGTTACTGGGGTTTACATACAGCACGTCGTATATACCCCGAGTGATTTGGGGGACTCTCTCGTGGAAATTGGCAGCACTGTCTGAGCCCACCTGGTGACAGGGGAATGAGAACACATCCTTTGAGAAAACCAAGCAGCATTTCTACAAACGAGAGCAGTTCCTTTGCCTGGGTAGTTCATTTTCAAAAGAAAATTTAAACTATAATTTAAAATACTAACCTTTTCTACAAAAAAAAAAAATGAGGACTCTTGATTTTTTTTTTTAACAAGCCTCACTGAATTAGGATTTTTTATTGTTTTTAAAGAATACACGAAGATGCAGTTTTTGCAGGGTCTCATCTAAACCAATGACGTCATATGTAGCTCAGTGAAAACCTGAGCTCTGCTCGCCTCTGCCTCCTTCCCAGCCTCCCCCACCCGCACAGGCAGCAAGATCGCCCTGCGCTTACTGCAACAGGACCGCCCTAAATGCAGAAACAAAAAGGTGCAGAGTTATTTTATTCCAATCAAAGCAGAACTGGAAAGAGAGCTCTTCTGTTTTACCTTGTTTCGGGTTTCAGAAACAGATTCTGTTTTTTGGCAACGCTCTCTGTATGCGGTTGGGGCAGATATTTTTATATGTGTGTATATATGTGGATGTGTGTACATATGTATCCCATGTAAGGGACGTATTTATAGCCTCCATGCTGCTGGCAATGTGTCACTTTACAGCGCTCCCTGAGCCCAGGCCCTACTGTCGCCGAGGCCAGCAGGCTTCCTCCTCCCACCCCCACGTGCAAGGCCGTCCTCCCGCCAGGCCTCTCTGGAGCGTGGTAATAAAACAAAAAACATATAAGACTTGGCAGCTTCTCTTCTGGTGTACAAGTTATTTAAAAAATAATGTGTCTCATAATTTAATTAATATATTGATTGTTCAGACACCGTCCCTGCCGTCCCAGCCTGGGCCTGTCCACCACTCTCTGTGATCTCTTCCTCTAAGGGCACTTTAAACCTTCACGTTTCAGCCATTGTTCTTCTCCCCCCTGCGGGTGTAAACGCAATTTAAACATCAGAACTCTCTATTGTATAGATGAAGTTTGAATAAATATCAGCAACTCTTACTGTCTGCCTTCATCTGTAAAGGCACAGAATTCCTTCTGTCTTTAGTTCACAGCTCTGTGGTGTTTTATTTTGCTCATCTGCTCACAGAAGGGCAAGCACGTGTTAAAACAGAAATACGGCAGGCAGCGAGCATGGCCTCGGTACGTTCCATACCCTTCACCTTGTCAGAAAGTAATGAAGATAGAATAACAACAGGCTCCTGTGCGCCAACCATGTAAAGGCCACAAAGAAATGCAGAATTGCCATGGCAACGCAAGAATGCAGCCAGTAACTTTGAACCCAAGAAGGCAGAGCGGAAAGAAGGGCTGTCGCCCCAGTGGCAGAGGAGTCGGGTGTGGGCGGGGAGAATCACGATGAACAGGAACACGGAAGGCAGTGGAAGGAAAACGTCCCAATATTGCTCAGTCACAACAGAGGCAATTATGTTAAACCGACCTATGGAAAGAGTATCAAATAGGACGTAACAACTGCTAAGAGAGACGATAAAGCAAAATTATGCAGAGGTTGAAAATAAAAGAAAGAAAAAAGATATAACAGACAAACTCTAAGCAAAAGGAAGCTGGGGTAGCAACATTGATGGCACATGAAATTAAATATAGAACTTGTAAGCATTAACAAGTGTGCTTGAAAGATAGAGAGCAAAGATCAGCAATCATGGGTGAAAATGTAATTATCTCTCACAGAAATTCATACACATCTGTCCCTAACAATAGGAAAAATATGCATTACTTTCCAACACACATGGAATATACACCGATATCTACAAAACAGTGAAAAAACAGTTTAAAGGGTTAGAAAAGAAGTACCATTGGAAATTCTGGTATATGTGGGAGTAGGCAGATTATGCATCTCCAAGCTCGTGAGTAGCAGCTAAAGCATAGCTGAGAGTGGCATTGATAGCCAGCTGCATTTAATATTTTATTATTAGTGACAAAATTAATGAGTTTACCATTTAAAGGAGCTAAAAATAAGACCAATATAACCCAAAGAAAGTATAAAGGAGGAATTAGAACAATTCAGAGAAGAAAATAATAAAATTAAAACAGATCAATAAAATCAAAACCTTATTCCTTGAAAAATAATAAAAATGCAGCAATTTATTGAAAAAACTGACAACCTTTATAACAAACAGGCTTTAGAATGAGAGACCGTTATGGACAACTTTCTGCCATACATTTGAAAACAAACTAGGATTTCTTTTTAAAGAAAGCAAATTGTTACCATTAATTAGGGAGAAATAAAATACTTGGGATGATGGATAATAAAGAAATTGACTTGCAGTTTAAGAAAATTACCCAGATACAAGACTCAGATGGTGCTTTGGGGTTCGCTCTCCCTTTGAGAAGAATCCAAGGAAAGTCAGAAAGGGCCGTGGCTGGGAGGTGCAGTCAAGTGCTAAAGCTCCTTTTCTTCCTCCCTCCTCCACAAATAAATTCCTGCACAATTAAATTCCTAAATAATTAAGCAATTATTAAAAATTCTAGATTTGGCCCTGGCTGGTGTAGCTCAGTGGATTGAGCGCAAGCTGCGAACCAAAAGAGTCACCGGTTCGATTCCCAGTCAGGGCACATGCCTGGGTTGCAGGCCAGGTCCCCAGTGGGGGCCATGTGAGAGGCAACCACACATTGATGTTTCTCTCCCTCTCTTTCTCCCTCCCTTCCCTTCTAAAAATAAATAAATAAAATCTTAAAAAAAAAAAAAAGACAATTCTTAAAAAAAAAAAAAATCCAGATTTGATCAATAAAACATCTCTAAGGATTAATTCTTCCATTTGGGACATGGGGCTGGGACCCTGCTGGAAATCAGCAGAGCTGGGGCCTCCAGTTTCTACCCAACCACAGAAAGGATGTGATTTCCAGAGAAGCAGCCCAGCCCCCCTCCCCGGAGGCTGGATGCCAGGGTAACCCAGCATCCCAGTGGGCCAGGACGGCCTGCTTCAGCACAGGAAGTCTGGCATCCTGAAGAACCCTTCCCTGCCTGGCAGTCCTCCTGTGCCCTGGGAGCAGGAGGGCAGGGACAGACAAGACCTGGATGTCAGGGGCATAGGGAGTGCCACCTGAAGCCAAAACGGAGTTGGTGGCTCAACTAGGGTCAGACGCCCCTTTCGATGCTTTGCTTCTCTGCTTCTCCGCCAGATGCTCTGGCTCCCCTCGGAAACCAGGCCTCCGGGGTGAGGACAGCCCCGCCCACCTCCTCTGTAGCCCTCTTCAAAACAGAAACCTTCGCAGCCAGATGTGCTCTCCTTTGACCCGTATTATTACTGTGGGCGATGGCTTTTCACTGCAGCTTAACCCTGTTTTCCCAACTGCAATCATAAGCCCCATGGGCTTCGAAATCCTAACTTGCATGTGAGATGCTTATGGCCAGGTGCACATCCTGACACCGATGTTTCGGAGAAGGAGCCTCTGCTTTGGAGACTCAGCTGTGCTCTCTGGGCCTGGATTCCTGGGCCTGCACCCCTGGGCTCAGGCCCTGTCCTTCTGTCTCTGATCCCCCTCCAGCATGCCTTTGGCCCAGAGTGTTTGGGAGGCTAGGTCTCCCTCCCCCATCCCTCTCGGCAATTTGAGAACTTTGCTCACCCCCCACATACCCGCCCCCACCACCGCCCCCGCACTGGAATGTCAACAGACAGGGAGTGACACCAGGACCTCACCATGTTTTCCCAGCCTCGTGGGCTGGCCCTCCTCTGCTTTCTGCTGAGCCTGCAGGGGTCTCTGGCTGCAGGTATGTTGGGGTGCTGGGGGAGGGGTGGACAGAGTTTTCCCTATAAACCCGGTGAGAAGGGCAGCCCGGCTTCTGGCAGCCGAGCCTCCTGAACCTCCCCTTCATTCCCGTTCACCAGGAGCAGTTGCTGGCTCCAGCGTGATCTGCTTTCTTTCCAGAAGCAAACAGTGCCCAGGTAGTTGCCTGGCGTTGGCGGAAAGAGTACTATTGATTCTGCAGACTTCGGCAGAATTATTTTTCAAAGACTTTTGGGAACCTGCGGTGCTTTCCTGTTTACCGGCGGGGACCTGCATGTGCAGTTGGACAAGGACACAGAGTCTGGGGCTCAGGGGTCTGGGGTGGGGGTGTGCTTCCCTCATGCTCTGCTCTCCTGGGTTTTTAATTGGCAAGTGCCAGGAACGGCAGGGGAGCGCTGAGGGGACGCGGGGCTGCACTGCTCTGCACCACGGCTGTGACTGCGGCCACCCTCCCGGCCCCTCGAGGGTTTAGAGAGGCGTGAGTGGAGAAGCATGGGGACATGTTTATCGGTTGTCCTCATCACGACTTCGCAGTGCCGAGTGGCGGCCATGGTGGAGACAAGGTGCTGGCACCGTCCTTCCGTTGCCAGGCAGGGTCTGGGCCTGGAGCGCAACTGCCTCGGCCCGCGGGGAGTGTGTGGGTTCTCGACTTCGTGTAAGAAAGGCTTCACAACAGGAGTCCAGGTGATTTGAGAGTGTGTTTATGAAAACTGGGGACAATGAAACAAATGAGGGCTTAAGGTAGAAGAAGCGGCGGGAGAAAGAAAGAAAAATGGGGCCTTGGAGACAGGTGCTAGGGGTAAGCCTGGGACCAGCTGCTGCTATCCACTGCTCCCCTGGTTGCAAGTTTCTTGGGTCCCTTAGAGCTTAGCTGAGATTTGAGGCGCGGGCATGCTCTAGCAAGAGCGTGCTGAGGGTTCTTTGTCTCGAGGCTTCTTGTCTTTCCTTGGCAGTTGACCAAATCCTAGGGGAGTTCTCAGGGGAGGGTCTTAACAGAATATTTATTAGCTTTTCAGACATGTCCTTCAATATGCTGATTCTTCAAAATATGTGTATAGAGGGATCAGGTTATTTTTTTGGTTAGTTTTATTTTTAAAGAACGTTACTGAAGAGGGATGGGGACGCAGGGCGGTCTGCCCTTGGACGGTCTGGAACATGTCAATCATCTGCTCCTGAGTGTCCCTTGGTTGGAAAAGATAAAACCTGGTGATTCATTAGCTGGCTGTAAATTGTTTAGCCTTGCTTAATTATTTTGCCTCAGTTGCCCTTATTACACTTGTCAAGGATTTCCCTAGCTTCTTCCAATCCTGCCACACTTCAGATCCCACGGTGGGAAACTGGCTGGGGATCCCCGTGGTCACTGCCTGCCCTGTTGACTACAGGTGCCCAAAGGACAGCGTGTCCTGCTCCAGAGAAAGTCAGTGCTGCCCATTGTTCTTTCTTAGGCCAGGAAAACGGTGACAAGTTGCAAGTGACTTGCATCATCCTCCTTGTTCTAGTCTGTCTTTCCCGATTCTCTGCGGTGATCGTGTGTTACTTTATCGGAGTTGTCTCTGGTTCCCTGAGGGCTTCCCGGTGCACACTTGTTCTCCTCCACGGGCAGATGATTCTGCTCCGGTTAACCGCTGGCTCTTTCGTGGTCTCTTGTCTCCCGTGTCCACCTCTCCCCTCCCCACGTGGGCTCTGCAGCCAACTCCCCTCTCGGAAGCATCCTTTCTTTGATTTACCCTCAAACTCTTCCAAACCAGATCGATTCCCCAGGATACAGACAGGCGAAAGTCTCTGATTTTAAAGACGATGTGTTCTCCCTCAGCCTGGGCAGCCTGGGAGCTGGCATTTCCCCTCCTCCCTCCTGTCCCCACACTCTGTCACCTTCTCATCTGTCCTGGAGGCCCACTGCTCAGCAGAGGCTTCCGATGGACCACACAAACACCTCCCCCTTTCTGTCTGGAATCCTCGGCCTCTCCAAAGCTGGTCTCCAGTTCCTTTCTCCTCTGGGACTCATTTCCACACTCGGCTTCTGCCCTCAGTGCTGGCTTCACTCCGCTTCCTCTTCTCAACCCTTGTGCACCCTGCTTACCACTAGGGTCACTCACTGTGCAGCCCCCATCAGCACTGGTCACACACAGTGGGACAGTGTCAGGGGCTCCGGGCACTTTCCTGGCCTCATCCACACCCTTGACTTCAACCCCTGCGTAACCTCACTGACCTCAACATCCTCACCGCCATCACCAAACCCTTGTCTGGGGTGCAGATCCCATGTCTGCCTGGTTGTCCAAAGAACCCCCAAATTCAGGGAGTTTAGACTGGTTCCATCACCCTCACCCTGAGCGACTTTGGGCAACTTTTAAGCCTCACCCACCTCCCTTTCTCATAGGCAAGATGAGGGACACCAGCTTCCTGCAAGTAACTATGGGGGTCCCTGTGAGATTCCAGAAGGGGGCACGAAGCCTCTCTGCCCTGCTGGCAGCAAACGAACGCTCGGGAAGGACCCAGAGGAGGCTGGAGCATTGTTCAGGCGGCGTTGCAGTGGGGGAGAGAAGAGGGAGGGTCCGGGAAGGCGGCAGCTGCAGAGTGGGTTGCGAAGGGTCAGATGCCCCAGAGGAACGAGGCTCGGCAGGCAGGCAGGGCCGATCAGCAAGGCAGGATTTGGACAAGGAAAGCAGACATGGTGGGGCAGAGATGAGGGAAGTGGCTGTGAATGTGGGTTACTCAGTCTACAAGGAAGTTGGACACCGAGATCTGGGGCTCAGAGACACTTCTTGGTGAAAATAAATGCAGAGGTTCTGGGAAATGGAGGGAGCGCTGAAGCCGAAAGTGGAATGAGGGGGCTCGGAAAGTCTTCAGAGTAGAAACACCAAAACCTGAAGGACACCAAGCTCAGTGCCAGCAGCAAAGGGGGCTGGAGGAGGTGGACAGAGAGGCAGGAAGAGGACCGGGAGGAGGCTGGGCCCGGTGGCTAGGGGAGGGCGTGTGGAGAAGTAGATAGTGGTCAGCGGTGTCCTGCCCCCAAGGAAGGTCCATGAGGAACCCAAGTGAGTCACAGTGGCTTTTGCTTACAACAGGTCTAAGAGTCCATGTAAAAACATTGGTGGAAGGTGAGGAATTTTCCTTCAAGTATGTGATCTTGAAGGGAGAAGGAGAGGTCAGTGGCAAAGCAGAGAAAGTGTTTAGATGAGTTAGTTGGGAAGACAGAACTGACCACACTGGGAAGTAACTCGAGTTCCAGAAGAGCTGGGAAGAGCAGGCCCAGGGCGGGCAGCAAATGGGACCCTCCAGCTTTAAATGGAGACAAGGGATGCCCCGCTCCTCTCCTGCTGTCTCAGCCACCTCTGCCTCTCCCTACCTCACCCCTACCCAAGCCAAGCCTCTCCCTGATGCCTGACTCTCTCAAATGCATGTCCCATAGGACCATCCTCCCCCATGGGATCCTCCAGCTCACTCATTCTGCAACTCTTGATGAAATGCTCTAGTTGCCAGGGACACAGCACACGCATATTTTGATTATAGAATTCCACATGTTGATTGTGTACATTTTGGAACACAATAGCCGTTAATCCCCAAAGCTAATTGTTTTTGTACATTCTTTCAAAAACTCACATTTACTCACATATACTTTTTTATTTAACAAAAATTATATAGTAGACACTGTTTTATTATCTTCTTTTTTCACTTACCACCACACCTTCCTAAGCGTTCTATTCCCTGGCGGCATGGGGTACCATTGTCTGGTTGCTTCAGATGATTGTCAGCAACGGCTGTCCTTGTGGCTGCGTGTGTGAGCACACCACTGAGTATTTCCTTAGGGTCAATTCCTGGAAGTGGAGAGACCAGGTCAAAAGGTGTGAGTGTGTTAAATTATTATTTCATGAACATATTGCCTCATCCTTGTACAAAAAGTCTGTCCCCAGGCAGCCATGAGAAAGCACTCTTGTTTCAATTCAGCCAGCCTGCAGACAGGGCCCCGTTGACCCTGAGTGGATGAGACCCATGTGGAGGGTTTCTGCGCCACCTCGGCGTGGCAGGTTGAGGATGTTTCATGGAACTCCCGTTGCTCAGTCTTCATCACGCAGGAGGAAGCCCAAAGCGTCTTGCACAGGCAAAGGCGTGCCAACTGGTTCCTGGAGGAGCTGAGGCCGGGCTCCCTGGAGAGAGAGTGCAAGGAGGAGCAGTGCTCCTTGGAGGAGGCCCGGGAGATCTTCCGGAACGAGGATAGACTGGTGAGCTCACCGCGAGGGGGCACCCTAGCGCAGTGTGCTGAGTCTGTGGAAGGGAGCTCTGTGTCTTGGGGGTCGCCAAGTCTTTGAGGCCAAGTCTCTTCACATCTGTGGTTGTGAGCACCGCATGCACAGGTGAACACACACAGGTGAACACAAAGGTGGCTCCAGCATGCACAGCCCCTCCGTGTCTGGGTTGCTATTCCTCCTAAGATTGCTTCACCTTCCTCAGTCCAAAGGTCCTGCGATACTCCCTACCTCCCCCCTCCCTGTTTCCAGGGACATTCTGCTCTTGGCCACACCACACACCACGCATCCTATCTTTGCAAAGGAAAATGCAGTTTGAAAAGCACACTCCATGTGTCCCTTGCCTTCCCAGTCCGCTAAAGCTGCCCCTGCTTCACAGAGGTGCTGCTGACAGAGCAGCTGCCTGAGATGCTGGCCTGGGCGAGCCTCTCACTGCGGCTCGCCATGGGCTCCTCCCCAGGGAAATGTGTGAGGACACATCGGCACCACTGCTTCCTCCACCTGCCCTGGGCCATGTGGCTAGAAGAGTTTTCATTTCAGTTTCCATTTTCTAAGAGAGACATACGTAAAACGTATCACATCCCGTTCAACACTTCAGTAGGAGTGTGGGGCAGACTGTGATGAGCCACTCCTCACACTCACAGGACACCTCGCACCCAACAGGGAGCAGGGCGGTTTGGGACGGCGGCTAACATGACCCTTTCTGTGCAAGCTGAAAATGGGCATACCTGGAGGCTGTGCACCAGTTAGCTTTCCAAAGCAGCTTCAACAGTTTTTATCTTGTTTTATTCTCATAGCAAAGCTGTGAGTTTAAGTTCAGTTGGCCAAAAGATCCCTCGGGATATCAGTGTTACTGACGGAGCCCCTTGCGTTCCCTGAATGCCTTTCCAGCCACCACTGACCTGTCTCTCATGCCGGCCCACAAGTGTGGGTGATGACCCAGCACCAGAGGAGGGGCTGGAGGCTCAGCGCGCATGTGTGCCTGGTTCCAGGTTCACAACGCATGGTGGCAGAGCCGGGGCTAACTGGGGATGAAACTTGGGTACTTTTTCTGGGAGATGGAAATTTGGGACCCCTGGTGGCCTTAATGGTCTGCAGTGGGGCACAAGGGAGGAGGAAAAACCTTTGTTCCCCAGAGGAACCCAGAGGAAAGCCCAGCTTCCAGGTCAGATGCCCACCCCGTTCATCAGGTCACTGTATGGACACCATAAATGTGTGCTTCTGGTGGACATGTATCTCACGTGGCTTCCTCTTTGTTCCCTCAGGAACAGTTCTGGATTTCCTACACAGGTGAGTAGGTAAGTGGCCCATTTATATCCCACCTTCACGCCCTTCTCCTCGGCATACTAACACCGGCTCACTCCACAGACGGGGACCAATGTGCCTCCAATCCATGCCAGAACGGAGGCTCCTGCGAGGACCAGTTGCAGTCCTACATCTGCTTCTGCCCTGAGGAGTTCGAGGGCCGGCACTGCGAGACAAGTGAGGAATGCCACAGTTTGCAGACAGGGTCCCTGGGGGAGGCTGGGGGGCATGGCCTGGTCAGGCGTGGAGCTGGCCCTCAGGCCTGGCGGGAAGGCGGCCTAGGTGGCTCTGGGGGCCTCTGCCAACCGGAGAGCCTTGGATCTGGGGCTCTGAGGTGCCAACTCTCAAATCTGATCACCCCCTGTTCCCTTCTGGGACCTACAAATTTTGGGCTCCCAGCACTGGGAAATTCAAATACACCTGGAAAAAGCACAGGTGAGAACCAGTACATCACCGCCCAGCTTCCACATATCCTGCCAGCCAGGACGGTTGGGTAAACTTGACCTTCCCTACTTGCTATTACAAGGCATGAGCTATTTTTTTCACCTTTCATGTATGAAAGCACTGCAAAGTTCAGGGTCCCCCACACCCTTCTCAAGTTCAATAATGTGCTGAAAAGGCTTACAGAACTCACTGAAAACTGATATATTCACAGTTACAGTTTGTTACAGCAAAAAGGTACAGATTAAAGTCAGCAAAGGGACCAGGAGTAAACTTCCAGTTGTCCTCTTCTGGGGCAGCCATACACACAGTCTTTCATCCTCCAAGGCTGACGTGTGACCAGACATGTGGCGCATCACCACCAAGGACGCGCGCCCCACCCTCGGTGCCCAGAGATTTTACTGGGGCCCAGTCGCGTAGACGTGGCTGACCACCCCCACGGCTGACCTCGGTCCGCAGCCCCTCCCGAGGCTGAGCTGACAGCGTGTGGCCCAAGGCCCCATCCATTGTGACCCAGGGGAACCAGGAAATAACCCTCTTTTCAGGCAGATTAAATTAAAAGTGTCCAACCTACTCAGGGTGCAGAAGTCACCTTCCAGGAGCTGAGGACAAAGGCCAGGCCTCTCTTGGGGCAAGGTTAATCCCTCCCCCACAGGTGTATGTTCTGATGCGGAATGTGCTCCGTGGGCAACAGCCGACTTCTGCTCTAGGCAGAACAGAGGCTGGTTAGAGTGGAAGGAAGACTCGGGAAAGCGGCTTCCTGCCCGTTATACGGGGCTGGGAAGCCTCAGTGTCTTGGCCCAGCCGTTGGTGCTCAGCTGCCCTTCCACAGCAAGCCAGCCCTGTTTCCCACACCAAAGTGCTGTCCTTCAGAGTCAGGCCGCATGTCCCCCTCTGTCTGTCTGAGCCAGTGGTCCCTGGGCATCAGGGCCTGGCTGGAGAGCAGTCTCACCGCTCTGACCGTTTATTGGCAGGTCTCTGAGTTGGGTTCTTCTACTGTCACCAGGTGACTTTTACTTTCCCGGGGCCCTCCTCAGCGCCCTGCCAGCCGCCAGGAGGGGTGACAGTGTGGAGACCACTGCACGGTGGCCCTAAGTCCCCACTGGTTGGGCTGCTCAGATGTGGGCGAGCACCCAAACCCACAGCCCCCCTTTCTGGATCAATCTACAGAGTGGGCCAGGGACAGCTCAGACACTGTAGTTGGCAGCTGAGCACCACCTTCATGCAGAATGTTGCTCCCGGGCCACGGAGGGGGGCCACCAGGGCTGGCTTTCCCTGACGGCACAGGCCCCTCTGAAGCTGTCTCCTTCTGTCCCCAGACAAGGACGACCAGCTGATCTGCGAGAACGAGAACGGGGGCTGCGAACAATACTGCAGCAACCACGTGGGGGCCAAGCGCTCCTGCTGGTGTCACGAGGGGTACACACTCCAGACCGACGGGGTGTCCTGCGCACCCACAGGTAACAGGCCCTCCGGGTTCTGCTCCTAGGGCTGTGTCTGTCCCATTTCACTGCTGGATGAGCAGTCACCCATTTCTGCCCTGCCACCAGTTCTCCTCTGGCCAGAAATGAGAAGGAGCCACATGCCATTAACTGAGCATCTACTACATGCTGACCACTACATGCTCAGAAGCATCCCAGCAGCTGCCATGGGCCTCACCGAACCCAGAGGCTCCCGCAGCCCCAGGCAGAGGCAGGGCCACTGCCTGCAGGGCTCAGAGCTCTCTCTCACCAGCACGATCGTCCCCTGCATCTCCCCCATATCTTGCAACTTTTGTTTTATCCAGTTGAATATCCATGTGGAAAAATACCTGTTCTGGAAAAAAGAAATGACAGGCAACAGCAAGGCCGAATTGTGGGTGGCAAGGTGTGCCCTAAAGGAGAGTGTCCTTGGCAGGTAAGGCTTCAGGGCCCTGGGGTCACACCTGCTCATGGCTGTGGATTTCCTCTTAGCGCTGCAGGCCATTCATCTCAGACCTCAGTGCTCCTGGAGCAGCCCCGCTGGCCTACACTTCTCCTCACCCTGATTCTTCACGGGCTGCTAGTCTCACTCCCCTCTAACGGATGAGGAGACTGAGGCCGTGCAACCTGAATCCAGCTTTCTCAGCTTCACAGCTCCACCTAGTGTCTGCCTTTGGAAGCTGAGGGTTTTTTTTCTTTCTGTATGCCAGATACTGCTTTATTTTTTTTATTTTTAATTTTTTTTAAATTACATCTCCCACCCCCTCCCCTTTGGCAACCATCAGCTTGTTCTCTATATCTATGAGTTTGTTTCTGCTTTGTTTGGTTTGTTCATTTGTTTTGTTTTCTTTTTTATTATTATTTTTAATATATTTTAGTGATTATGCTGTTACAGTTGTCCCATTCCCCCCCCTTTTTTCCCCTCTACCCTGCACACACCCTCCCACCTGCATTCCCCTTCTCTTAGTTCATGTCCATGGGTCATACATATAAGTTCCTTGGCTTCTACATTTCCTATACTATTCTTAACCTCTCCCTGTCTATTTTGTACCTATCATTTATGCTACTTATTCTCTATACCTTTGCCCCCTCTCTCCCCCTCCCACTCCCTTGCTGATAACCCTCCATGTGATCTCCATTCTGTGATTCTGTTCCTGTTCTAGTTGTTTGCTTAGTTTTCTTTTGCTTTTTTGGATTCCATTGTTGATAGTTGTGAGTTTGTTGTTATTTTACTGTTCATAGTTTTGATCTTCTTTTCCTCAAATAAGTCCCTTTAACATATTATATAATAAGGGCTTGGTGATGATGAACTCCTTTAACTTGACCTTATCTGGGAAGCACTTTATCTGCCCTTCCATTCTAAATGACAGCTTTGCTGGATAGAGTCATCTTGGATGTAGGTCCTTGCCTTTCATGACTTGGAATACTTCTCTCCAGCCCCTTCTTGCCTGCAAGGTTTCTTTTGAGAAATCAGCTGACAGTCTTATGGGAACTCCTTTGTAGGTAACTGTCTCCTTTTCTCTTGATGCTTTTAAGATTCTTTCCTTCTCTTTAATCTTGGGTAATGTCATTATGATTTACCTTGATGTGGGCTCCCTTGGGTCCAACTTCTTCGGGACTCTGAGCTTCCTGGACTTCCTGGAAGTCTATTTCCTTGGCCAGGTTGGGGAAGTTCTCCTTCATTATTTTTTCTTTTCTTTTCTTTTTTTTTTTAAGATTTTATTTATTCATTTTCAGAGAGAGAAGGGAGGGAGAAAGAGCAATGTATGGTTGCCTCTCACATGGCCCTCATTGGGGACCTGGCCTGCAACCCAGGCATGTGCCCCGACTGGGAATCGAACCGGGACCCTCTGGTTCCCAGCCCACGCTCAATCCACTGAGCTACGCCAGCCGGGCTCCTTCATTATTTTTTCAAATCAGTTTTCAACATCTTGCTCTTGTTCTTTTCTTTCTGGCACCCCTATAATTCAGATGTTGGAACGTTTAAAGTTGTCCTGGAGGTTCCTCAGCCTCTCTCATTTTTTAAAAATTCTTGTTTCTTTATTAGATTCTGGTTGAATGTTTCTTGCTTCCTTCTGGTCCAAACCATTGATTTGAGTCCTGGTTTCCTTCCCATCACTGTTGGTTTCCTATACATTTTTCTTTATTTCCCTTTTCATAGCCTTCATTTTTTTCTCTTTTTTGTGACATACTCAACCAATTCTGTGAGCATCCTGATACCGGTGTTTTGAACTGTGCATCTGATAGGTTGGCTATCTCTTCATCACTTAGTTGTATTTTCTCTGGAGCTTTGATCTGTTCTTTCATTTGGGCCTTTTTTTTTTAAATCTCAATCCACCTGTTATGTAGTAAGGGGCAGAGCCTTAGGTGTTCACCAGGGCTGGGCAACCCAAGTAGCTGCGTTGTGACTCTGTCAGTGGGGAAGGGGTCCAAGAGGGAACAGTGCTGCTTTTCCCGCTCTCTGCCAGCTTTCAGTCACTTCCACGGCTACCCACAAGCAAATTGGGCCCTTCTGGTGCTGATTCCCGGGTGGGTGGGTCTGTGTATGTTCTAAGACCCTGTGGGTCTCTCCAACAAACTCTCCTGTGAGGCTGGGAGTTTCTCCCTATGCCACAACCCTCACAGGTTTTTTCAGTCAGAGGTTTTGAGGCTTTATTTCCCCGCGCTCGGACCCTGGGTTGCACAGTCTGTCTCACTCCCCAGTTGTTTCTCCCAGTTTATCTGCATGCAAATGTAGGTCTGCCCGGTCCACCAGCCACCACCTTGCCTTGAGTCCTCTCCACCCCAGCTGCCCGTCTCCACCCGTCCTACTGGTCTGGATGAATGTTTCTTCTTTAACTCCTTGGTTGTTGGACTTCCATACAGTTCGATTTTCTATCAATTCTGGTCATTGTCCTTTTGGTTATTCGAGGAGGCACAGTGTGTCTACCTACGCCTCCATCTTGGCCAGAAGTCTGCTTTGTTTTCTTAGATTGCACATGTAAGTGAGATCATACAGGATGTTTTTTGATCTGTAGCAGAGTCCTTCCGCAGGCCAGGAGGCTGTGTGCCTGGCATGTAGTCAGGTGTATGGGCTATGGCCCCTGGAGGGCATGTCTCTGCAAGGCTGCCTCTGAGCCTGGTCTCAGTTGGGGATGCAGAGTCTCAGGCCCCCGGGCCCACTGGGCCAGCATCTGCATTTCACAAGAGCCTGGGAATGTGTGCAGACTGTAGTGTAAGAACAGCTGCCACTGAGACCGGCAAACTCAGGTCTGCGCCCAAATCAGCGACTCCTCTTTAACCGCTCGTTCTGGGACACCCCAAGTTAAACGGTCAAGAATTTTTAGAAATAAACATAAACATATGACGACCTTGTAAAAGAAGGTGAAGAATCATCAGTCATTCTCCGTCTAACCTCAGGCTCGGGAAAACTCAAAACCTCTCCTTTCCCAGCACTCTGGCCCTGCCAGAGCAGCCTCGGAAGAAGTCGCATTTATCGCTGAGCTGGCGGCCCTGCACCCACCTGGCCTCCCCCTGCTCCACCCCACCTCCCACAGCGGTTGGGGCCTGAGTGGGGTCTTTGCGGTCCAGGGCCCGCTCCTTGGCTTTGCAGAACCCTGGTTTTTGGTGTTCAGAGGAATAATCTGAGTTAGATACCTCCAAATAGGACTGATGTGTTCACCAGAGTCCCCCATCCATGGGTGGCAAAGCCTCTCCAAGCCAGAGGTGGTGCTGGTGGATGTGGGTTTCTGCGCTTTTACAGTGGGGAGCACTCGGGGGGCGGGGCTCGCTGGGGTGACTGCTGCAGGCTCTGCTTCCCCGCCCTGTGCCCCACCCACCAAGACTGCACTTTTCAGTATCATTTAACCCCCACAATCCCAGCCAAGAGGTAGGTGCAACTCTTAGCCCATACAGGTGAGGAAGGCTCCCCAGAATCCTTCTTGCTGCTGCCCACAACTCTGGACATTAGGCCTTAGAGTGGCGAACCCCATTTCCAGTCTCTTCCCTCACTGGTGGCTCTGCCTCACCCTCAGCCAGGCCTCCTCTGGCCTCGCAATTCCTCGCTGTCCATGGGCCAGCCTGGCCAGAGACCGTGGCTCCTGTCCCACCCATCACGGAAGACTCACCCTAAAGAAAACGTCTCTACACAGGGTTCATGCTAGGGCCCTGCTCAGCATCCACTGTGCTTTTAGGAAGAAAAAGAGGAAACGAAACATTTATTGAGGATCTACGTATACCTAGAACGTGCTCGGTGCTTCACTCTGTTATTTCATTTACCCCTCACGTGCTCTAGGAGCACAAAGCTTGGCCTGATGTCTGCAAATCAGGCCTGTTGGGTCAAGCTCGGATGACAGTCCCAGGAAGGGCACAGAGGAACCGGGCACCAACATTCCCGTTGCCAGACCGGCGTCCGTGAGCCTCCCTTCCGTCAGCCAGATGGGGAGACGGGCTGCGGGGGAGGAGCTGGAGCAGCTTTGTTCGGGAAGGGCACTGGGGAGCCCCCAGGATTTCAGACACCCCCTTACAAATGCAGCCCGTCCCTGAGGGTGCAGGGGAAAGGAGATTCTCCAGGAAGGGGACCCCAGGACAAAATGTGACCTTCCAATGTCTGTTGTGCCTTGTTAGGCTGGGCTGAAGTTGCGTGGGGAGCTGCTGTGTGGGGGCACCCTGATCGACGCCACCTGGGTGGTCTCCGCAGCCCATTGTTTCGACAGAATCAGGAACTGGAAGAATCTGACCGTTGTCGTGGGTAAGTTTTGTCCTTACCACCTTCTGATGAGAGACTGGGTCCTGAGTGGTAACAACTGGGGGCTGAGACTCAGGATATTGAACCTCCAACTTCCACAACCAGATGGACTCCTCCAAAAAGGGAAGTGGGAAGCGCTGGGGCAAACCCCAATGCTCACAGGGAGCCACTGTGACCACACCCCCTCAGCCCCTTCCCCACCCCCAAATAAAGACACGGGGGGGGGGGGGTGACCTTGTGCCCACCTGTCTCACTTGGGCCAAGAGCCCTGAGGGCGATGCAGCCACCCAGGGCTCCATGGGCCGCCATGGCCAGGCCTCTGCCTGGTGGATTTATGGGATGACGAGGAACCCTGGGGAGGGCCAGTTTCTGCCTGGAAACGGTAGGAGGAATCAGGCAGTCCCCTTCACCTACCCACAGCTGCCTGGCCCGGTACCCCTCCTCAATGCCTTAAGCACCCCAGGGTCCACATTCACCCCCAATTCATGCTCTGTGCGGAGCCCAGTGGTGGCCACCCAGATCAGGTTGGAGTTGGACGCAGGTCCCTCCTGCCCCAAAGGAAGCTCCAGCCCTCTTGAGGTTTGGGAAGGGCCATTCCCTAAGGCTGCAGGGCAAGGGGTGTAAGTAGAGCTGGTCTCCCCGTAGGTGAGCATGACCTGAGTGAGGAGGACGGCGATGAGCAAGAGCGGCACGTCACTCAGGTCATTGTCCCCAGCAAGTACATCTCAGGCAAGACGGACCACGACATTGCCCTGCTCCGGCTGAGCAGGCCTGTGACCTTCACCAACTACACAGTGCCCCTGTGTCTGCCTGAGAAGGCCTTCTCGCAGAGGACCTTGGCCTTCATTCGGTTCTCGACCGTCAGCGGCTGGGGGCAGCTTCTCGACAGAGGCGCCACGGCCCTTGAGCTCATGGCCATCGACGTGCCTCGACTGATGACCCAGGACTGCCTGGAGCAGTCGCAACAGAAGCCGGGCTCCCCAAAGATCACAGAGAACATGTTCTGTGCTGGCTACCTAGATGGGAGCAAGGACGCCTGCCAGGGGGACAGCGGGGGCCCACATGCCACCAAGTTCCAGAGTACCTGGTACCTGACAGGCGTTGTCAGCTGGGGTGTGGGCTGTGCAGCTAAAGGCCAATTCGGGGTGTACACCAGAGTCTCCCAGTACATTGAGTGGCTCCAAAGGCTCATGAGCTCGGAAATACACTCAAAAGGCCTCCTCCGAGTCCCGCTCCACTAGTCCCTCAGTGTCAGCTCCGTGGACCCTGCTCCCGTGAAATAAAGCTGCTGTTGCTTGGGTTGTCCTGGCTTCAAATCCTGTAAATTCTTATGCCCTTGTTGGGGAGGGGACAGGGAGAGGGAGGCAGAGAAACAGAGAGACAGAGAAGGAAAGATAGAGTGAGAGGGGAGAGAGATCAAGAGAAGGAAAGTAAAGAGAATGAGGGATAGGGAGAGGCTGAGAGGTGGAGAGAAAGATGGAGACAAGCATGAAGAAAGACCTCAAGGAGGGGGGAGAATGAGAAGGGGTAAGAGAGATGGAGAGGCTGAGAGAAAGTGAGGGGAGGGGCGAGAAGGAGAAAGAGACCCAGAGATTCACAGAGACAGACTGAGGGAGTAGAAAGATGAGCGACACAGGACAGCTGCTGCGGGGGACAGGAAGCCCTGCAGCAGCAGACGTGGGAAGTGACCGTGCCTCGCCTGCACACCTCTGCTCCGTTTCCCTGCGGACACGGCCAGAGAGGTGTGTGTGTGTTCACCCGGTGATGTGTGCTACATCTGAAGGCTGTCTTTTAACTTTCATTTTTTTCCTTTCTAGACAAGTATTTCATCTTTGTTTCAAATAAATTGGAAGCATCGTCCACTCACTTTGCTGGATACCCGTTCAGATTTGTTCTGCACATGTATCTTTTACCCTAAAACAAAGCACATAAAACGCTCTGCAAATTGTTTGCCACCTATTCTCCCCTCAAACAACAAACAGCCGCGTCCTCCGTGCACCTTTCCTGGCCGCTGCCACTCACGGGCTGTCTGTATTCACGCCGTCGAGACCCTGGTGCTCATCGCCAGTCAAGCTGCTGGTAACGTCACGGAATGAACATTTTACGCGGAGGCTGGTTTTTAAAACCAAGAGCTCCCTGGCGTATTTTGGAGACTGCAGTTCCCCAAACCGTGTAGGCCTGGGCCTGGGTGTTCTCTTCCTGCCGAGGCCCTCACCAATGACAGTCCTCAAAGACAGTCCCTGGGTACACCCGCCGGAGAACCACCGGGGACACGCCACAAAACGGACACCCCACAAAATGCGTGTCCACACATTCTGCCCAGATTCGTGGGAACCGAGGGTGGTGGGGCCTGGTGGGTTACACTGTTATCAGGTCCCTCAGGTGACTATGGGCACACTAAACCCAGGCTCACATAGGTCTCAGGTAGGGAAGAATGAAACAAACAATCAAAGTTCAAGTGGGTCCCGCTTGAACTTGGCGAAGGCAGGTGGAGCAAACCCAGTGGGCACAACCCCCCCTCAGGACAGGCCTGGAGCACGGCCACCAGCCTGCCGCGTGCCTGGAATGCCAATATACTCCACACAAGTGCCTTCAGTGCCGGGACTCGCTCTGCTGAACAGTCAAGCCACGTTCAGTTTGGAGCAGACCGGGCTCCCCAAGCTACAGTTACGGCTGAGTCCAAGCCACCTGAATTTGTAAATAAAGTTTTATTGAGACACATGCATTCTTTTACAAATCATCCATGGCTGCTTAAAGCCACAGCGTTGAGTATTTGGGACAGAGACCCTCTGGCCGAAGAGACCCCCTGATCCACAGACCCAGCAATTGATCCAAGCTTTTACAGATTAGGTTTGCTGCCCTGGTCGGGCTGTATTTTTCATGGATCTCACCAAGTGGTCGGTCACGCACTGAAGCACCCAGCACCTCCTGGACTGGGCCTGACTCTGCCTGCAGCTCCCGGCCAAGCTGCTTACCCTCTCTGTGCCCGGCTTCCTCCTCTACGAGCTGGGAGCCTGCCTCAACGCTCGTCACGGGAATGAAACCAGTGCGTGTGGAATGAGGCCTCGGGGGAGCTCGATCCTGTCCCAGATAGTGAAGCGGATTGGCAAACGTCCAGATGTCCTCCAGATCAACTGTCCGAGCTATAAACACTTACCAGAAGTTCTGCCGCCCACATGCAAGAGCTCTCCAGAGGCCCTAAGCCCAGCAGGCTCTAGTTTCTTCCTGGAAATGAAAGCTATCTAGACCCTGTTCCTGGAAAGAAAAGGGTGGGGATGGGAATGAAGTGGCCAGGCCAGGAGCCCCCCAGGTCCACATGGGGTTAAACAAGGTCCAGTGGGTCACTGGCTCTGCCTCGGTTTCCCCAGCCGTCAGTGGGTGGCAAGGCCTCTGTCTCATGGAGCTGCTGTCCGCACGGGTGCCCAGCAGCATCGGGACAGCCCCCGAAGGCTAACGCTTGAGGTGCTGACTATAGATCAGCTACATCTTTCTGTTAGGGGCACTTAGGTTCATTCCCTGCCCCCCACCAGGTGCTAGGGACAGGGGGGTCACACAGCATCCAGCCTCCCCACACATGCTGACTTTGTCCAGAAAGAACATCACGGCACAAATTACCACCTACAGGCCCAAGGCACCACCTACAGGCTGTCCCTGAGGACCAGTCTCTGCATGTCACAGTGACCACCTGGCAAAAGACCAGCCTGGCCTCAGCGCACAGAGCAGGCAAGTTTCCAGAATGAACCAACTCACTCCATCTCTTGGTGTTTATTAAGCACCTGCTGTGTACCAGACAGCCCTCTAGATGCGGAGACAAAGCAACAAACAAGCCAGAAGATGAGATGTATATCCAAGTGCCCGTGAGCTTTGGACGACCGATCGCCAAGTGCAGAAGTGCTGTGAGCAGCGGACGCTGCGGAATAGAGCACAGTCGTCTCCTGCCTCTGTTTCTGTCTCTCGCCTTGCCGGCCACTTCCCAGGCCTTTCCTCCAGAGCCTGGAGTCTGGCTGCCGAGACCCGGGGCAGCCGCGGAGCTCAGGCTGTGTCCCTGCTCTGGATGCCTGCGAGGTTGCTGCTCTGCCGGTGAGAACTGCTACTTGGTGTTCACGTAGCACGTGCACCTCCTTCTCTAGCCTGGCTGCCGAGGTGGCAGGCCGCTTTCACTGGCCTGAGGGGACTTGCCCTTCCCTGACGCCTGTCATTTGTTGCAAAGAGACACAAACCTGAGTTCAGGACTCTCCTCAGGATGAGAGCGAAGAAACAGGACTCCCATATTCCCTGGAGACAGTGCCATCCATATGGGCCATCCTGGCCCTGCATGAGGGGAGTGGAGAGTGGGAGCTCGGGGAGGGGCTGGATGAGGAGGCTGCCTCCAACCCTGGTCCTGAGGCCCCAAGCCAGCTTCTCAGCGCTCTTCCAGGTGACCTGTACCGAGCGGCACATCCACGAGAAATATACCACACCGTGTGGCCTCTGACTCGGGGCTCATTCTCCCTCCCCCGACCTCGGCCCCCAGTAGAGTGTGTAAGGCAACGCTGTTGTCAAGAGAAGCCATGTGCCTCCATGGCTCAGCCGTGGGGCTGAGAGGCGTGCTGAGTATCTCCTGCTGGCACAGCCTCTCTTGACCTTGAGCCAACTTGTCCTGTGGTCAACAGGCCACTCAGGGTTCCGGAAGAGCAGTCTCCTCCAGGCATGCCAGCAGGAGTATCCTCCCAGAAGTATGCGTAGGGGCCTGGGCACGAGATATTGAATGGCATGGAAGGGTTGCAAGACAAGCTCTGCCTCCCAGAGCCCTTGAACTTGGGGAGGGGGCAGGGGTACAAGCCTGACATGCCAGTGATGTGCAGGCACCAGGACCCTCTGTGCTAGAGGCGCTTTGTGGGTCCCCACCTGATACCACCTGGAGAGAGAGGCCTATGAGCAGAAGGACCAGTTCAGAGGGAGGAAAAAACAGGACCCTGAAGTGGAAAGTCCCATGTTCAAATCCCACATGCACCACAGATGCTTCACCTCTCTCTAAGCCTCAATTTTTTGTTCCAGAGAAAAGATGAAGTGATACTTAGCTTTTATCATGACTGTAAGGATGAAATGAGAGCCACACATAAATGTCTGAAAACCATAAAATCACCTTTTTGTTTTCTTAAAACAAAAAGTTCCTATGCCCAAAGCAGGCCCCGCTGGATACCTTTACCACTGAGGTTCCAATGGGACCTCCCCAAGGCTGCACAGGCCGGTGGCAATGCCCCCAGCATAGTCACCTGCCCTTGTGCCTCAACCCCCGCTGGCCCAGGCTCCAATCAGAAGGCTGTGATAAGCAGAAGGACAATCATCCACCCTCTGAGCCAGTGTGGGTGAACCTTGCCCTAGAGGCCTGTCACAGTGGGGACAGAGACGCTGTCCTAGGCCACGCCATGGCCAGCCCGCTGTGCCTCATCCTGATCAGTGCCTCCCTGGCCAGCCTCCTGTTGCCAGGGGGAAGTGGTAAGCACCCCTCAACCTGCAGACTGGAGAGGTGGCCTCAGGGAGGAAGAGAGAGGTGGGGAATTGGGATGATGCTCTGGAACCTCCACAGTGTGGATAGTGAGTGCCGGATAGGCTGACATGGGACAGCTGGGCTTGGTGGTCTCAGCCAAGGTAGCTTAGGGCCAGGCGTGCCTCCCTGGGGTTGGAGAGTCAGACTGTGGGTCAGAGGTCATAAAGACAGATAGAAACACATGGACAGAGAAAGAGGGAGAAAGACAGAGAGATAGACAGACAGACAGGAAGACAGAAACAGACAAAGACCGAGAGAGGAAGGACAGAGAGGGAGGGAGACGGAGGGAAAGAGGGAGAGAACAGAGAAATGGCAGGCAGAGACAGAAGTCTCCTTCCTCTGCCAAAGTGAGTCGGGGGAGAAGAGGACGAGGGGTCACTGGCAGAGGAGTTCCCACGTCAGGGAAGAGAAGGAGGGAACACTGGTGTCCCCGTCCTCAGGCTGGCCCAGCCACGGAGGGGGCTGCCCAACATGAGGCTGGACAGATGGGGGTCTCTGGACCTTCTAGGACCCTGGGGTCTGACCAAAGAGAAAAGGCTCAGCAAGGAGAGAAGCAGAACAAAGTCAGAGAAAGAGCAGAGGTGGTATCACCCCTGGGATTTGTCTGCATTCTGGGTCAAGTGCAAACACAAGAACACTGCAGTGCAGACCCAGGTGTGGGAGCTGAGAAAGCGGTGAAAAGTGAAGGAGAAAAACAACAGGGAAGACACCCATGTAGGGGAATGATGGACGGGAGAAACCGATGTGTGGATTTTATTCCAAAGCGAGCACTTGGTACCGTAGCAGATATTCCGAGTAGTGGGGAAGGCCACACACATACCAAGTTTGAACCTGATGCTGTTGGGTAATATCGATATCACTAGAAGAAAGGAGGAGTTTGGAAATGAAAGTAATTTGAGGTAGGAATGAAGCTAACCTTTACTGAGCACCTAATGTGTACCAAACTAGGAGTTGTATACAGTCTTTAAAACATCTCTAAGGTATAAGTATGTATTGAAATTCCAATCTGCCAATATTAAGTAGTAAATGACTAAGACGTATTTGAAACTCAAGTCTTCTTGATTCTGCGGTACTGTTTTTTGTTGGTTTGTTTGTTTGGTGGTTTTTTTTTTTTTAGTTTTGGACATGGGGAGTTCGGAGTTCTGAGATGAGGGGAGACATCGTCATGATGAGAGTTGAAAACACAGAGCTAGGATGAAAGTTGAGACTGGAAATATCGACTTGGAGAGTTTTTATTACATGAGACTCAATTCTTCAGTGGAGAAAAGATAGAGAGCAGAGTGCAGAGGGCAAAGAGTCTGAGGTCCTCCTGCACCACGATGAAAAGAAGAAAAGGAGTGGGTGAGTGAGAAATGAGACTCAGGCAGAGAGGTGGGATGATTCAGCTGTAGACAGACACCGCAGGGAGGGTCCAGAGATTCTCTGACCCAAGACATTTTAATTGGCAGGTCATGACTTATTTGTGAGTTTTTTAAATTATATCATAAGTGAGTTTTTTAAATTATATTTTGTTATTTATGCTATTACAGTTGTCCCAATTTCTGCCCCTTTGTCTCCCTCCACCCAGCCCTCCCCCACTCCCTCAGGCAATCCCCACACGTTGTCCATGCTCATGGGTCATGCGTATAGGTTCTTTGGCTACTCTGTTCTCTCAACTGTACTTTACATCCCATGACTATTCTGTAACCACCGGTTTGTATTTCTTAATCCATTCACCTTTTTCACCCACCCCCCCGCTCCCCCTTTCATCTGGCAACCACCAAAACATTCTCTGTATCTATGATTCTGTTTCTGCTCTGCTTGTTTGTTTAGTTTGTTTTTTTATATTCACTTATTGATAGATATGTATTTATTGCAATTTTATTGTTCATATTTGTGATTTGCTTCTTCTACTTAAAGAAGACTCTTTAACATTACATATAATACTGGCTTGGTGGTGATGAACTCCTTCAGCTTTTTCTTGTCTGGGAAACTCTTTATCTGTTCTTCGATTCGAAATGATAACTTTGCTGGGTAGAGTAATCTTGCTTCTAGGTCCTACTTTTCATCACTTTGAATATTTCTTGCCAATCCCTTCTAGCCTGCAAACTTCCTTTTGAGAAATCAACTGACAGTCTGATCGGGGCTCCATTGGAGGTAACTAACTGCTTTTAAGATTCTCTGTTTGTATTTAACATTTGGCATTTTAATTATGATGTGTCTTGGTGTTGGCTTTTTTGGACCCATCTTGTTTGGGCTTTCTGTGCTTCCTGTACTTATATGTCTATTTTCTTCACCAAGGTAGGGAACTTTTCTTTCATTATTTTTTTCAAATAGGTTTCTAATTTCTTGCTCTTTCTTTTCTCCTTCTGGCACCCCTATGACATTAATGTTGAACCTCTTGAAGTTGTCCCAGAAGCTCCTTCCACTATCCTCTTTTATTTTATTCTTTTTTCTTCTTGCTATTCTTTTTTTTTTTTTTTTTTTAGGGAAAACTTAGGAGGACACTTTATTGAGATTTTATGTCATTTCTGTATGTGATTGTATTACATATTTATTTTTTTTTATTTTTATTTTTTAGTTATTTTATTGTTGTTCACTTACAGTTGTCTATATTTACCCCCACCCCCAACCCCAGGCAAACCCACCTCCCTCCCTTGCTTCCACCCTCCCCCTTGGTTTTGTCCATGTATCCTTTGTAGCAGTTCCTGAATACCCTTGTCCCCATTATCCCCTTCCCCTCCCCTCTGGTTACTGCCAGATTGTTCTAAATTTCAATGTCTCTGGTTATAATTTGTTTCTCTGGTTGTATTTTGCTTGCTTACCTTGCTAGCGTCTTGGCTGTGGCTGATCTGAGTTCCCCGGTAGCTGATCTGGCCTTGGTGCCTTCTCTCATGAGTCCTTATATAAAACCCCTTAACATTTCATATAGTAAAGGCTGCATGATGATGTACTCCTTGAACCTGACCTTATCTGAGAAGCACTTTATCTGCCCTTCCATTCTAAATGACAGTTTTGCTGGATAGATTATTCTTGGTTGTAGGTCCTTGCTTTTCATGATTTGAAATATTTCTCTCCAGCCCCTTCTT